>JAQZBX010006178.1:0-53997 GCA_029593785.1 Cabassous unicinctus | reverse complement strand
AGTGCAGTGGCCGGCCATGGGAAGATGACAATGACCAACTGAGAACCATCATGGAAGCCAATCCTCTTACAACTACACGAGAAGTTGCCAAAGACCTCAACGTCGACAATTCTATGGCCTTTTGGCATTTGAGGCAAATTGGAAAGGTGAAAAAGCTCGATAAGCTTTTCATGAGCTGACCGAAAATAAAAAAAAATTGTCGTTTTGAAGTGTCTTCTTTTCTTATTCTATGCAACAACAAAGAACCATTTCTGGATTGGATTGTGATGTGTGACGAAAAGTGGATTTTATATGACAACCGGCGACGATCAGCTCAGAGGTTGGATGGAGATGAAGCTCCAAAGCACTTCCCAAAGCCAAACTTGCACTAAAAACAGGTCCTGGTCACTGTTTGGTGGTCTGCTGCCGGTCTGATCCACTACAGCTTTCTGAATCCTGGTGAAACCATTACATCTGAGAAGTGTGCTCAGCAAATCGATGAGATGCACCGAAAATTGCAACGCCTGCAGCCGGCATTGGTCAGCAGAAAGGGCCCAATTCTTCTCCAACGCTTCTGAACCAACGCTTCAGAAGTTGAATGAATTGGGCTTTGAAGTTTTGCCTCATCAGCCATATTCACCTGACCTCTCGCCAATCAACTACCACTTATTCAAGCATCTTGACAACTTTTTGCAGGGAAAATGCTTCTACAACGAGCAGTATGCAGGAAATGCTTTCCAAGAGTTTGTCGAATCCCGAAGCATGGATTTTTACACTACAGGAATAAACAAACTTATTTCTCGATGGCAAAATGTTTTGATTGTAATGGTTCCTATTTTGATTAATAAAGATGTGTTGAAGCCTAGTTCTAACAATTTGAAATTCACGGTCCGAAACAGCAATTCCTTTTGCACCAACCTAATAAATGCTCATGCAAAGAGCACACATCTCAAAATAAAGAAGCATAGAAAATATAACAAAACACATGTAATTAAAAAAATATAATAATAGCGTTAAGGCCAAACATATCAGTCATAAAAATAAAAGAAAACGATTTTCCATTCAGAACACAAAACAAAAGTCAACTCTATGTTGCATAGAAGAGACACACCTAAAACAAATGGAATCAGTGAGGCTAATAAAAAAAAGAGAGAGAGAGGAAAACAAGTGTGGAAATAAATGGCAACAAGCAAATGAAAACAAAAAGAAAACAAGGTAGAATTCATACCAAAAAAAGTATTAAACATGGCAAAGAAGGACATATTTCAAAGCTGAAAGCCACAGTTACGATGAAGATAACACACATATTAAAATGCATGCATCAATTAACAAAGTGGTCACCTTTATGAGACAAATATCACAGGAGATTCAAGGAGACAGAGAGCAATTAGGAGACCTGGAGACCTAGCTAGAGTTAAGTGAGACAAGTGAAGACATAGAGGTCATCGACATTAAAAAATCAAAATTAATGGGAAAAATCCATGATGACTAAAAACAAAACTTGAAATAAAGATGGGATCTGGTCTTTCACTTGCACCCCTGCCTTACTCACCTCACCACAATCCTGGCCCTGGTTCTAATAAAATTTTACTTACAAAACAGGATGCTGGTCCACAGACTGTAGTTTGTGATTTGATGTTTTAAACATTAAAATACCATTTATCTCAATGACTAGGTTTTGTGGTGCCTGTTGAGAATTGAATCAAGTTCCCCCAAAAGACATGTTCAAGTCCTAAGCCCTGGTCTGTGGGAGTATTTGTAAACAGGTCCTTTGAAGAGGTCAGTACTGGCTGAGGTGTGGCCACACTGAATGAGGGTGGACCTTAATCCAACATGGCTGAGGTCCTGAAAGCCAAGGAAACCGGCCATGAAGGAGAAGACCTGCTCTGCCAGAGAAGGAAGCGGAGCACCGTGTAACAGAGGCACGATGCAAGCCAAGAAACCCCAAAGACTGCAGCAGGCTCCAGGAGAAAGCACGCTGGTCAAGACCTTGTTTGGGGGCTTTTGGCTTCCAAGACCGTGAGAAAATAAATTCCTGTTGTTTAAGCCAACCAGTTTGTGGCATTTGTCATAGCAGTCCTGGCAAACTAAGACAGTGCCCCATTAAAGTTTGTGCCTGGGGTGAGTGCCTCGGTTGCCTCACCCTTGTCCAGCCATCCCAACAGTAGACAGTAACACACCACTTGCAGTATAAGGTATAAAATTCACATCAAGTAAATGAAAATGAAAAAGAACTAAAAACATAAACAATAAGGTAGATCTTATTGATATATACTGAACTCTACACCCTCATAAAAGAGCATATCCAAAGTTCTTAAGAATGCATGGCACGGTCACAAAATTTTATATATATTATGTTGCAGAGAAAATATCTGCAATTTCCCTTAAGTAGAAGTATTACAAACAACATCCTCTGATCACAATGAATAAAACTAGAATTTACTACCACTACCACAACCAACAACAAAAAGAAAATTCCGTCCATATGGGAAAAAACAAAGAATAAAAAACGATTAAAACTCCTGAGTAAAAGGGGAAATAAAACTGAAATCACTGAGATTTTTAAATGACAAAACTCGATCACAATCTAGTTAAAGCAGTGATCAGAGGAAAATTTATTGCCATATACAGTTATATTAATATATATGAAAGAATGAAATTAAATTATCAGAGCAAAAATAATCCTAGAAAAAGAACAAAGTAGGCCAAAGGAAAATACAAGGGAGGAAATAAAAATAAAATTAGAAATCATAAGGAAGAGAATAGAAAAACAGTTGATCTAGTTAAATCAAAATTCTGTGTTAAAAAAAAAACAAAATAGACAAGGAACCAGCTAATCTGATCAAGAAAAAAATAAGAATGCAAATGTATACAAAATAAGAAATGACTATTGAAAAGGAAGAAATACATAAAATCACAAGAGATTGATTTTCAGACCTGTATATAAATAAATCTGAAAACTTAGTGAAAAAAATAATTTCTTAGGGAAATACAGATTACCAAAATTAACATCATTAGCGTTAGAAAGTTCATTTCCAAAGAACAAATAGAAAAAGTTCTTAAAGAATTGTCCTACAAAGAAAGCACCAGACCCAGATGGTTTCACAGGAGAATTCTACCAAATTCTTCAAAAACAGATATTCCCGGTGCTCAATAAGATAAACCAGATAAAGACAGTAAAAAAGAATGAAAACTACAGACCAATACTACTCATGAATATCAATTTGAAAAATTCTGAAGAACATAACAACAAATACATAGGAAGAAATAATACACTATTACCAGAGATATCTACTCCAAGAAAGCAAAGTTGGTTCCATGTCAGAAAATCTGTAAATGCTCTAAAACTAGAACATATTAATAAATGCATTAATCTTATAACATTTTAATAAAAGCAAGAATAAAATTATATAATTATCTTCATAGATGCCAAAAAAGTCTTTGTTTGCTGATATAATAGCATGCCTAGAAAATTCTAGAGAATTGATAATAAAAGAGTTTTATTTAAGTAGTAGGCTATAAAATCAACATACAAAAATCAACTACCTTTATATACATAAACAATAAATGGTAGAGAAAACCCCTTTTACAATAGCAACAAAGGAGTTATGTACAAAACCTCTACAAGGACAATTTTAAAATGCTCAAAAAGATGCAAAATAGATTCAAAGAAACAGAAAAACTCCCCCTTTTCCTGGATAGTATGATTCAACATTATGAAGATGCCAATTCTCCCTACTTAAAGTGTAAATTCAGTGTTCCCAATAAAAATGACAATAAGCTATTTTATGAGCTTGGACAAGTTGATCCTAAATACATAGGAAAATCAAACATTCAAGGATAATAAGGAAACCACTGAAAAACAAAAACTACAGGGCACCTATCAGACATTAAAACACAGTTTAAAGCCTCTGTAATTAAAACACTTTTGTACTGCACAAGTAGAAAAAAGACCAATGAAATAGAATAGAAAGCCCAATATTTAACTAAAATACACATGGAAACAATATATATGACAAAGGTGGCGTTTCCTATCACTGGGGCAAAGGCAAACCAAGTTTTAAGAAGCAGTGACAGCTGAGTAGCCATTTGTAAAAGGATAAAGTTAAATCTACAGCTCACACCATCCAAAGAGCAAACATCAGATGCATTAGAAATCTAAATTTGAAAAACAAAATCCCTTAAGTGCTTAAAACAATTTAATTGGCACAGGGATAGGCCTTTCAACTAGGATTCAGAATCAAAAGGCATTTGTATTCGTTTTCTCTTGCTGCATAACCAATAACCACAAACGGAGAGACTTACAACAACGCACACTTACTATCTCAGCTAGCGTGGGGAGTCAGGGTGCTGCTCAGGGTGTCGCCATGGTGAGCTGGGGCTGCAATCGCCTCGGAGCTTCGGGGTCCTCGTCCAAGCCCACCGACTGTCGGCATGTTCAGTTCCTCGTGGCTACGGGACCGAAGTCCCTGTTTTCTTGCTGGTTGTCAGCCAGCTCCTAGAGGCCCCCCTCCAGTCCACGCCTCACGACCTCGTCGGTAAGGACTTCACAGCACGGCTGTCTGCTCCTTTGACTCTCTCCCACCTGAAGTCTTTTACAGGGATCCCCTGACTTGGTCAGGCGCACCTGGGATAATCTCATTGTTAGTTAATTCAACATCACATCTGCAACATCCTTTCCACTTTGCCATATAAATTCACCTAATCACTGTAGTGAAATCCTCTCATATTCACAAGTCCCAAACATACTCACATGGGGAGGTGATTGTATGGAAATGTGTGTCCTGGAGGCTGGAAGCTTCAGGGACCATTTAGGATAATGCCTAGCACAGCAATAAGAGGCGAAAAGTTGTAAACTTGACTACATAGAAAATTTAAAAATTTGCCTAACTGAAAACATTATAAACAAAGTCAAAAGACAACTAACAAACCAGGAAAAAGTGTAACATATACCAGAGACAAAGGACTAAACTATTTGAAGAAAAACAAGGCACAAAGGACTAAAAAGCCAATTTTTTAAAAATGGGAAGATATGAAAGACAATTCATAAAAAAGATATAAAAATGGCCCGCAAACCTGAAGATATGCTCAAACTCACTTATAGAGGAATGCAAATTTTTAACCAAACACTGAGATGTCATTTTCTCTCCTATCAAACTGGCAAAACTGAAAAATATTGTGACGGCAGCATGTTCTGCTGGAGCAGCTGTAGGCAAGCACGTGCTCTCAAACATTGCCGGTGGGCATGCTAGTTGGCAAAACCCATCTGGATGGAGACTTGGCAGGACATAAAATTACACGTGCGTGGTCCTTTTGACCCAGCAATCCCTTCTTTGGGAATTTTCAGTGAAAATATAATTCAACCATACAAAAATACATGTGGCCAAAATTAATTGCATTATTGTTTGCATTTGCAAAATATTAGAAACAACCCAAATGCCTGTACATAGGAGAATAAATTATGGAGTACAATGCAGCTGTAAAAGAGAATGAGGTGGCTCTCTCTGAATAGTTATGGAATTATCTCCAGGACATACTATTAAAAGGAAAAAGCAAAGCTGAAATGACCATCTAAAGTGTGCTGCTCATCATGTATGGCATAAGGTGATATATAAGAAAACACACATGCACCTATTCAGTTGTGCAACAGCAGCGCAGGAAGAATAAAACAGATGCTAAAGGAATTGGTTGCCTACAGGGTGCATGTGGGAAAGAGGTGGACAATGGGGGGGGATGGGAATGGAGTGAGGAATGGCGAAGGAGGGAGACTTCTCTGGGATATATTTTGGGTAGCCTTGACTCCTAGAAACAGAGTGTATTAGTTTGCTCACGGCTGCCATAACAAATGACCACGCACTTGGTGGCTTAAAACAAACAAAAGCATTCTTTTCTCACGGTTCTGGAGGTCAGAAGTCTGCAGCTGCGGTGTTGGCAGGGCTGTGTTTCCTCCGAAGGCGGTGGGGAGAACCTGTTCCTTGCCGATCCCGGTCCTGTGGCTCCAGGTGCTCCCGAATCCATGGCCACGTGACTGCAGGCACTGCCTCCATGCTCAACGGCCTCCACCTTTGTCAGCCGGTAGCTAATCTCCCTCTGCTTCCATTTTATAAGGGCCCTTGGGATGCTAGTGAGAGCCCACCCACATAATCCAGGATTATCGACTTATTTTAATCTCATCTGCAAACTTTTTTTTTTTTTTTCAAATATGGTAAACTTCCAGTTTTCATGCTTTTGATGTGGGTATATTTTAGCCTGGCACACACAGTAACATTTCAAAGGCCCTTTACATACTCCAAAACTAAACAGTTAAAATCAGCAAGGATGTGAGGGGAAGCCAAAATGTAATACAAACCCTGAAAGTTAACCTAAATGTGTTACAAATAACATTATAAGCACACACTGAAGGTGTGAGGTGAAAGAGAACTAACAAATACAATTGGAAAATAGTACCTTAACAGGATACTGTATGATTAAAGCCCAAGAGACCCATACATAAATGCTGTAATTTAGTTAATAAATGTGTTTCTCAATATGGGTTAGCAAATCTCAAACTGCTTGCAGTGTGAACTTCAGTACTTAAACTGAACAAATACATGAAATATCTTAGTTAATAAGAGTCAGGTTTCTTAAGGTTAGTGAAAGAAATTACAAAAAAAAAAAGGAAGAAAGGGAGTAGGCTAAGATGACCCCTGTAGTGTCTGATAAGAATCCAAGGTATCAGTACAAAGTCATGGTTTTAATGTATATATAGATAAATCGATAGAGAAATGTATAGGCATACATACATTTCCCAGCTCTGTCTGCTGGGAGGACTTAGAAACAAAGATACTGCTGTAGTAGTGAATTCCAGGCTTCTAACTACCACTCTCCAATGAAAGGAACAAGGGCTTCTTGGAGAAGTGATTGACTCCAGGGCTGAGGCAGGGAAAACACAAGACGAGCCTGGGTATCTTGTGGTATCAGAAAGTAAGCATGCGCTCAAAAAAGATGAGAGCTTTGTTAAAAGCACAAAGAAGCTCCGTAGAGAGCAACAAAATGTTATTATAATGGTATTAGGTTATAATCCATAGAATAAAATCATTATCTATGAATCCGTACTAAAATAAAATAAGGAGGAGAGAAGGGGCAGTTCTTCCTTAGAGTAGAATTCCAAGAAGCGAATGTATAAGCAATGAGGAAACATAAAACCCTCACTAGGCAAATACCGAAGTGCTCCTTCTGGCAGACAGCTTGCACTAATGGATGCTGAAGTCGGTGAACAAAAGTTTGAGGAGAAACAGCATGTTCAGGAACTCAAAGTCTCTTCCCTGAGTTATTTACTAACTACAGAGGGTAGGATAGGAACTTTCCAGGAAAGAATTCCGGCAGAAACCTCCTTAGCCAAGCGATCAACCTCAGCCCACCAGTAACAAGACCTGTCAAGATTGTGTTCCCCACAATACCTGCACCGAGAAAGCCTCCACGATATTCTTACCAAAGACGCGTAGCCTCGGGCCAAACATTAGAAAATATTAAACCAAATTAAGTTAATAAAATCCAAATGAGGAAAAGGGAAAAAGCATACTGCATCTTTCAGTTATGCAACAGGAAAACTGTTCAGTTTAAATTAGTTTAACCCCAAATAAGGAACACTTGAGAAACTGGCTGAATAATAACCTTGAAATGTATCAAAGTCATGGACGCTAAGGAAACATTGAGGAGCTATTAGCAATCGCAGGAGACTAAGGAGAAATGACAGCTAGTTACCATGAGGGACTCTGGATAGGATCCTGGAACAGAAAAAGGACACAGAGGTAAAGTTGACGAGGCTCATCTGCAGCCATCAAGTTAGTCAATAACTTACACTAACGTTAATTTCATTGTTCTGATAATTGTGCTGTTTCTGTAAGCTGTTAGCTTTTAGGAGAAGCTGGGTGCGGGATTTTTGGAATCTGTACCAATTTTGTAACTTTTCTGAAAGTCTCAGTTCAAAATTTTAAAAAGTTAAAAAAAATGACTGAACACACAAAATAGATGAAAATAATACAGTTTACCCAACAGTTGATTTAACAGCACATCAACAAATCAAATCCCTAATGCTGGAGGAAGAGTCTCCTTCTTTCCTTTCATTCTCTTTTGCTCTTTCTTTCTAATTTGGATGAGGAAACACATCTGGGAGCAGCATGTTTGTACAACTTGTTGTGGTTTCAGAACACTTTCAAAGGCTTCATTAGGAGGATTCGAGAAATAATTCCTTGATTAAAATCAAGTGCGGAAGTAATTTGTTTCCGTTTGACAAGCACATTCTTTCTCTGAGCCAGGTTTACTTCCGCTTTTCAGACTGTTTGGGACAATTGTAATCAATAGCTATTTCTTCCACTGAGCAGAGGAAAGTAAGAAAAGTAACCTAAAAATGGAGAGAACGCTGGAACGGGGGTGCCATGATAATCAAAGGCAGGCTCTCAAGAAAAGAAGGAAAGGGACCACGCCAGTGAAATTTCTTTTCAGAAAGCACTTTAGTTCCAGTATTTGCTCATCACAAAATGGACAATTTGATATGATTACCACAGGTTGTTTTGTTTTGGGTAGGAGTCTTAAAACTGTGCAAACTCTAAATGAAATATCAAGAGTAGTGTTTTTTTTGCCTAATTTAACTTGCACAAAGGCGGGACAAGATCCATTACTCTTTCAGTCTGTGGGTGTATTTGCGTGCTGTGAGAACTGGGGCCTGCACCGAGCTCAGGTGTGTCTACTGTATTCCTCCCCCTGGTAAAATTTCCCAGCCACCTCACCACCACCACCACCCTCTCAAGAAACGGTCAATTGCATCATTACCTCACTGCTCCCACTTCTCTAACCGTAATCAGATAAGAAGAATGCATGGTCAGTTAAAGAAATAAAAATGTGTGCTGGTTTTTGTCCTGAAGATAAAGAGACTGTATTGCCAAATGGAATATTAAGTAAGGACTAACTCTATCATATCATATAATTACAGGATAATTGTCAGGCATATCTCATGAACGGGGCAGACTAGATAAAAGAATTAAAGGAAAATGATTTGAAGGCCATGTGCCATGGAGTATGGGAGAAAGCATTGGGCAGATAATCAGAATACGGGGTCGGGTGGGGTGCCGGGTCCTTAGACAAGTTATTTAACCTCCTCAAACCTCATATCCCCCTCGAAAACTAGGACGTTTAATTATATTGCTGAATATTGTCCAGATCCATAAAGTTGAGCAATTTCAATAAGTCGGTTAAATTTGACTCCATAGTTACTGATAATTTTCCTAATTATTTGATTCTTTCAGAAAATATTTCTTAGATTTATGACTCAGTATATCCATGATTCTTTCTGTAATCATCATACTACAATAGAGAAACTCAGTTTCCAAATATATCTTTACAGGACACTTAATAAATACAGTGTATTTACCTAAGTGCGCGGGTGGTTACAAAATTGTTTAGAGCCATATTCTTAAAGAGCAGAAATTGTAGCTTTTGCTGAGTCTTATCTGAGGAAAGAAAGATCAGCAGGGAAAAACGATACCCATACGTCATCTCTAATCTTGCTCTGCAGCCAACCACACCGATGAAACACTTGCTAAAGTCATTAGTAATAATTTATTGTGGAAATCAGCGGACTTTTTTTCAGTCCTTATCTCAACTGGCATGGTTACAACTGCCTTTACTTGAAAGTACTACTGCCAACAACTCCTCGTTCTCCTAGTCCTTTTCTTATCATTAATCATTTCCCTGATGCCCTCTATTCTCCCCAGACTTCTCCCTTTCACTCATACTCACTGATTGCTATCCGGTTTACTTTGATTTTTAACACATGTTCATTTGTCTCTTAATTCTAAAGCTCAGTAGATTTTACAAGCTTCAGGTATAGATGTGTGTGTCTATTAGGCATCTCTTTACGAATGTGACATGAATACCTAACTGCCAAGATGCTGAAAATTGAAGTTATTTATCTATGCTCTGCAAACCTGAGCTTCTTTCTCTATTCTCTACTTCTGATGCCATCATTATACATCCAATCATCCAAATCATAAATCTGAAAGGCAGTGATGACTTTTTAAATTCCTTACATGCAATAGCCAATCATCAAACTCTTCTGTCCTTATCTGTTAATTATTTTTTTTTAATCTCCACACTATTTCCAATTCATGATTCCTTAATTTAGCAGTCAAACTATTATTGTATAACTTGGTCAAAAGTTTCTCTTCTGGTTCCATGGGATACAGACTTAGTTACTTCCTTGTTTTCCTAGTTGCCCCTCATAGCCTCCAGGACCAACTTCAAGCCGCTCAGCCTAACATCCGCAGCCTGTAGAGGTCTGGTGTGATTTTTTCCCAGTCTTATTTCCACTTGCACTTTATGATCAACAGTAAAATACTTGTAGTTCCCTTTTAAAAATTCATGTTATTTTACACCTTTCTTCTATTATACAGTCTGTATCCCTTGTTTGAAATGTCCCCTACTCCCACCCCACCAGTTTGGCAAGTTGTTTTTATTTAAATATCTTTCAGAACTGGCCCAGAAATGAATTCCTTTTGGGAACCTTCCCTAACCCATCCTTTCTCTCTGTACCACCTCATTGCCTTGCACTTGCATCATTGTGCATATCTTAATCTATGGAATACATACTTATTGCTTTCTTTCTATTCCCACCCCCCCTTACCTGGAAGCTTCTTAAAGGCAGGACTATTTTACACATCTATATCTAGTCAAGAGTCTGATGCCCAGGAGCAAGACAAGGAATATTTCTTGATCTAAATGAACTGAATTTGAGCTATTTTAGAACATTCCTATGGCTGGACTCCCCCAATAAAAGGTGGGGAGCAATTTTGTTCCCTATACAAAAGCACTTTTTCTTGAGAAGTCTAGGGTTAGCAATCAAGTTCAAATATTTTTCTATTGTATATATTGTTTTCTTTTTCTTTCTATTTTTTTAATTTTGGTTCTACTCTTACTGGAATAGTAGAATTGGGCACTGCACAGCTTATGCAGAGCAAACAGAGCTTTGTGTATTAATATGTAGCATCTTTTCAGCAAAAGTCAAAGAGCACCCTGGACCTTCCTCTCAGAGAATGTATAGACAATGAGAGAAAAGCCAAGAAAATAGTTTATGCATACAACTCAAACAAGAATTGAAGAGCCCAATGTTATCATTCACTCTAAAATCCTCCCAAACCAAATTTCTATGACTTGAAAATCCCCTTCAGAAAAGAAAATAAGGAAAACTCTCCCAATAAAGAGTAATCAGGTTTTAAATTTTTAAATAAATCTCAAAATTAATGTATTTTTTAAAGGTATTCAATAATGTATTTTAAACCATAAGCATCAGTTTCTAGATGTTCATTTCTCTGGAATGTAACTAAATTTGCTTTTTGTTTTTTACAAACACTCCCCCTTCTTTATCATTTCTATCTCATTATTGAAATTCTCATTTTGTTCATTTATTGTTTTCATGATTTCCTTCAGTTCTTTGCCCATGTTTTCCTTTAGTGCTTTGATCCTATTTATGAGAGTAGTTCTAAGAGCTTTGGTTAGTAATTCAAGAGTGCTTGCTCTGGAATATGTTCCTTCGGATTCTTCTTCTTTTTTTTTTTTCCTTTTCCCTCTATGACTAGGCCACGCTTTCCTATCTCCTTTAATGCTGGACCATTTTTTGTTGATAACTGGACATTCTAAGTATTATGTTGTGGTCACTCTGGAAATCTAGTCATTCTACTCTTTAGTCCACCTGACTAAGAATAAGAAGAAGAAGAAAAAAAAAAGGAAAGCGAAAGAGGGAGAGGAAAAATAAATACCAAAAGAGACAAAACACCCACCCACACACACAAATCAAAAGGGGAAAAAATAATAAAGTACACTGCGTCTCCAGTGCTGGTGGGAAGCCATAAGCTGCTGATTTCAAGGTCAAAACCCAGGCCAGGATCCCTGCTCATCCCTCAGGAATTTGCCAGACCCAAAAACAGAAAACAGAAAAAGAAAACAGCAACCAACCAAAAACAAACAAAAAAACAACAAAGGGAAGGGAAGGTGAAAGAGGTACGCTGACTTTCAATGTCCACTGTCCCGTGTAGATGCTGGTGTGAGACCAGAAGACGCTGCTTCTGAGAAAAGCCAAGGCTAGCTTCAGCACTGCACCCCCAGGGATCCACCAGATGAAACAACACAAGAGAGAGAAAAACCCAAGAAGAAACCCAACCAATGTAAAAGTGCCCTGGGTCTTTAATTCCTGGTAGCTGGTGTGAGACCAGAAGCCGCTGCTGCTGAAACTAAAGCCAGAGTCTGTGCTGTGACCTCAGGGATCTGCCAGAACAGAAAATGCCACACAGGACAGGAAACAAACAAACACAAAACCAAACTAGCTCTTTACGGCCAAGTGGATGCTGGAGGGAGGCTGGAAGTGGTGCTGCCCGGGGGATGGAAACCAAGCCAGTTTCTGTGCTGGTTCCTCTTGGATCCTCCAGAGCAACCTCAACCCCAGCATCTGGAGGAGGAGCTTCCCCTGCCAGCCCCAGACAGAACCCAGGCCCCGTGGCACCGCTGCAGCCGTTTCTGCAGCTTCTGCCTTGGGGCTGAGCAAAGGGTGCTGGGTGCAGACTTATGAGAGCCTCTGCTTCCTCTGGCACCCCTGTAGTTGTTTTAAGTGTCCATTATGGTTCCAGGGCTACCACCTAGTTAATTATAGTCTCTCTTTCCAGCTCTTTCTTTTTTCTAGTGGAGGGAGAATTTCTGAAACTTATTTTGCCATTTTGGCCCTGTGCTCCCTAAATTTGCTTTTTTTATCATAAACTAGATGACTAGGTAGGTAAGTTAAATTTTCTTGTCAGCAATAAATTCCTTGACCCAGTATTGTAAATCTTGCTTTTGTTACGTTCTTTCTAGGTAAACTATCACCACCTTCACCCCCAAGCTGGATATATGTAAAAGATTCCCTGCAACGAGCAATGTTTTTAAAACATGTATAGATATATAAGACAAATATCAGGACAGGTAATGCCATACAACAATAAAAATAAAGTTCAATAACCTTAATAGGGCTTCTTAATTTTACACAGAAAATTTGTTAGTAAACCATGTTTCTAAGAATCAGAATTCCATTAAATATTAAAAATGAAAATCAGAATTTAGCATTTATACTATAAAAAGACATGAAGGAAAATTATTTTTAATTTTTATTTAAAGATTTTTCTCTGTTTATCACATAATTTTGATTCTGGAATAATGTGGTTTTATCATGCTAATTAAAATGCTATTTTAAAAATCCTATTTTACTAAAAACAAATGAACAATTAAAACTCATTTTAAAAATTAACAGACTTCATGAGAGTAAGAAAATTAAATGCCCAATGGTTTAGATATGCAAATACCTTCATTCTGCAAACTGAGGGAAAAAGTCCCCTTAAATATAGGTAATGTCAAACCAAGATCAGCAGATGATATCTTATTTACCTATTAATTTCTATAATTTAAGTAAGAAATATGTCAATGTAGATAAAGATCTCTGAAAATATATAATCTATCACTCCTTTTCACTCCCCTCCCCTTGCCTCTTATTTTACGATGAGCAAACTAAAACTCCTTTGACCCACTAGTTAGGAACACACAATTAATTAATTTATGAAGCCACCTGATGAGGCTTCATAGAAATGAATGATATGTAAGGGGGTATACAAAGTCTCATTTACATAGTATCCTTGCAAAATGTTTAACATGAATCTTACAGTCGGACCAATTCAGGTTGTGCCTCTACAACAGGCAAAGAGCAATCAATAGTTTAACAATATTTGTACTCTTTGAACCTCTGATTTGACTTCTAGGATATAATTATTTGTGTGGACACAGATTTAAATACTAGGATCGCATTGTTATAATGAAAGATTTAATACCTAAATGTGAAACCACATGGGGATGGTTAATATATCCTGTGTGGATTGAAGACCATGTAGTTATTCTGAAAGATCATATTTTCAATGAATATTTAATATATTGGATAAGATAGGAAAATCTCTTAATATAATACTATGTGAACAAAACAGCACATAAAAGAGTATATATACTCATAAATCTAACTGGGTATATAGGCAGCAAGAAAAGCATTGATGAAACATGAACCAAAATGAAAATGGTTATATCTTAATAGTGGAACTATACCCTTCATTAAAAAAAAAAAAAGATTTATTTCTCCCTGACGCATGCCCCCCTCCCCCCTTGTTGTTTGAGCTCACTGTCTGCTCTCTGTGTCTGTTCATTGTGTGCTCTCTGTGTCTGCTCATCTTCTTTTAGAAGGCACTGGGAACCAAACCTGGGACCTTCCATGTGGGAGGGAGGCATCCAATCACTTTAGCCACAGCTGCTCCCTGCTTGTTGTGTCTCTCTTTGTATCTCCTTGTTGTGTCTCCCTGCTTGTTGTGTCTCCTCATAGCATCAGCTCATTGTATCAGCTTGTCATATCAGCCTGCTGTCTTGCTCGTCTTCTTTAGGAGGCACCAGAAACTGAACCCAGGACCTCCCATGTAAGAGGTGGGTGCCCAACTGCTTAAGCCACATCCACAACCTTTCCTTCACTTTTTTTTGTAATTTTCTAAAATTTTTATACGTTCGTATAATCTTTGCAAGCAAACATATTAAAAGAGTGAAGATTTTAGCAGTAACACTTGCGTTCAATTTATTAATGTACTCATTGTAAATAAAGGATGCCTATTTATTGACAAAATTAACAATCAGTTTGTGTTAAGGAATTTGTGGTTTGATGTTCTTGAATGTAATGGATGTAAACATATTCTTAATTTTTGACACAGGTTTTCATTGATTGTGACTAAATTTACTACCAACTGGTGATATTATATAGTGCCATGTCTCTAAATTTTGGAGCCTGTAAAATGCCACAAATAGATTGAACAGTAGGAATACCATGAATGGCAAATGAAAGGCATAAAAGTGAAGAAGAAAGAGTAAGGCCCATAAAGAAGAAATAGGCTATTAAGACCAACAATGGACCTCAGTAACTATAGTACCAAAAACAAACAAAAGAGTGGAGTATCTTGTCTAGTTACCGTCTTTAAAAGTGTCTATTTTTACTGACACATCGAAGCTCTAGTTAATAAATTAGGAAAAATTCATAATAAATAGGACAACGAACAGTCTAGATACCAATACTTCATTTGAAAAATTCTAAGTATTAACCTAAAGAAATAAGTGTATATCTAGGAATAGCAGGCTTTAAAATAACATTTAGAAATTTTATGACTAAAAGCAAAAATTCAGCTCCATGCCTTTCATATCTCTTTTACAGTGTTTTTCAGGAGTCTGGAGGCTGCTATATAGTTGTGTTTTCTTTTATGTTCAAAGAAAGTACACACACCTTAATATTAAAGAAGAAATGTAGTTCCTTAAAGGGGACAAACTGGGATTTCTTTATTAAAGTGCTTTATGTGGATGCAAAGTTTCCTAGTGCTCAATGTAGTGAAAAGGGTCTATACGAACTCTTGACAGAATTAGACCAGCCTTTGAATTTCACTCAACTCCTTCCAACAGTAAGGATGAACTTAGGCGTGTACCTTCTCTTTCTCTCTGAAAAATGGCAGTAACAAACAGGCCTACCAAGTGTTACTGGCAGTACTTAAGTCCCATTTAAATTGCACAGTGTTTGCCACATTAAAAATGCTGCTTTTATAAACATTCCTTGATTTAGCTAAAAATTGCATATCTCAGAATCATCCAGAAGTAGGTAATGACCATATATTAGAGGATATGATCCATGATTCAAAGAAGATCTCAATTTAAATGGATACCAAATGAAATTTTCCATGAGCAATATAAAAAGACATTGAATTACTATATTAAGACATCAATGCATATTTTTGGTTGGGGAAAAGTAATTAAAAATAACTTCTATCTTAACTATGTTACTTCCAGTGAATAAGCAGTCCTAAATTGTTTATTAGATGCTGTACACCTTGCTTGGCAAAAGCCATGCATGGAAGAACATTTAAAGTCTATTTGAAAATATACTACATTTTAAGCGTATACAAAATGCTTCCTAAAATGGCTATTATTTTATGCAAGTTGAAGGCCAACCAGACTCAGTGGAAAGATCCGTGAAAGGGGACCGAGGAAACGTGAGTTCTGATGTGACAGAGGTGAAATCTCAGAAATTAATTTCATCTCTCTGGACTTCTGTTTTCTTACGGATAAAATGAGATCTTGAACAAAATATTTCACACATTTCTTTCCCCAGCAGGAATGAAAATGTTTCCTACCCATTTATACTGAGGTAAACTCTGCTCTCTATTTAGTCTCGGCTCGACTCTGACTTCTATTTCTGATTAATTTTGCATTCAAATGCCAATATGGTTAAAACAAAATAGTGGAAAGAAGCTGAATTACAGAATACCTCTCCTCCATATGTAATTAAATGACTCAAAACTAAGTTTTAAAAAAGAACTAGGAATTTACAAGCTTACCTAATGAGAAAATAGTTTATAATATTGAGCCCTAAATTACAAAGTAGAGCTCATGGCTAAAGAGAGATGGTGGTGGCTAAATTCCTAATCTCTCGCTCTTGCCCTTATCCCACCTCTACCTCCAGAATAAATACAGAGAAAGAATATGAGTTGAAACTATCTTAGGAATTCATAAATACTCGGAAAAGTTGTCTGAGGTACTGTGATAAAATAAAAAAAAATAAAAAAACTTTTGGCAAAGGTTTTAAAACTGCTGATTTTAGAAGTCCCTCAAATCATCCCAGGATTTTAACAGAGACAAAAGAGCCTTCAGAGCCTTCTAGAGGATGGTGCTAGCTCGGGAAACAAATGGAAACACAAAGGGCTTTAAGGGTGGAGTGGACAACACCACAGTTCACTTATTAACTATCCCAGAATTGAGAAGCTATTTCGGTCTCCCATCAAGGGTGCCTCACAACTTTAGTGACAATTACACAGATTAAAGGCAACATAAGGAAAAGCAGGACCCACTTCTCAAAGAACAGCTCAAAGAATTCAGAGCATTCCCACTAGGGATAAATTGTAATTAATAAAAGCCACCCACAAATATTAGAAAAATTAACTCTGCTCACATTAAGCAAGGGTACACTGAAAATAAATGCCATGCAATTGTAAAACCATAACTCTTTGAAAGGGATAATGATGACTAAAATAAGGATGAAAGGAACATAGCACACTGCAAAAGTGAAAGAATCCTGTGTGGAAGAAAATTAAAGCACAGAATAGAAGACAAAGCCCCACTAGTGTTTTACACTGTAGAAGAACTTAAAAAGAATAAAAAGTTAACAGAAGTAAATTTCAACAATGAAGAGATAAAATTACAGAATATGTCTTTCTAATGTAACAAATAGGGCAGCAGAACAACATTATAGAGCCAGAATAATTTGGAGTGCTGTGTAGAGACACTTTCTGAATTTGAATCCTAAATCTTCCCCTTAGTAACGTTAGGCAAGTTACAGAACCTCTGTGTGCCTTGAGTTATCTTCTGTAAAGTGTAAATAAAAATCCTATCTTCTGGATTAAGTTTGATGTGTTAATCAGCATGACTATTTTTAAATAAATTTCAAACCTAACAAACAGTTTAGTTGAATGAAGAAAAGTTTTGAGCTAATTGCAAATAATTTGGAGTTAAAGGGAAAATTAAGAAAACTAAAAAAAAAAAAAAATAGACTTTAAAGTTCAAATGTCAGATTGAACATATGCATTTAAGTTCATTCCACTCTAAAATCACATTATAACTAAAATAATTACATTTTTTTCCATAAATATCCAAGGATGATGAGAACAGAAGAAGTAGAGGTAACAATAAGTACTGGAAACTAGAAAGCATATTGATGCATAGTAAATTTCCAAGAGTCATGCCCTACTGACATGTCTGAATCAAAGCCCTAATCTTTTATCAAGTAAACTTAAAACCTTTTAAATTAATACAATCAAAGGGTATCACACCCAGAGGAACAGACCAGTTTACAAACGCATTTTTTCTCTTTTTTGGGGGGATTCATAAATAATATCAAACTGCTACAACTATCATCACACAAATGTAGGAATTATAATTATAGAATAGAATGTAGAAATTGAAAATACAAATAGAAAAATACTTTTAAAATAATAAGTGTAAGAGACAGTGCTGAGATCCCCATCCTTTATATCAGGAAGTAATTAATTTCTTTTAACTGAACCTGAATCATGCTGTTTAAAAAATAACATGACTTCAGTTTCCTAATGTTTTCCATGATCTTTTCTTCTTAACTTTAGAGGGACTTTATATAAACAATGTTACATGGCAAACAGTAAAGGTGAAAAAGTTATGTTTATCTGAAATTTAGAGAGTCCAGCCCTTTTACAATAACTCCTGTTTCTTCTATTAAATCCAAGTAAACTGAAATACCTCAGCTTTTCTTTTTCAAAAGATTGTGTAGTATTATTTGCTTTTATAAAAATATTTCCATTTATCTATCCATCTGTCTATTTAGGTAGCAAAACTCTCTCTGTAATTATACATGGATAGTAGTTACTTCTAGAAATTTTGTGTAATTTGTTGCTTTTTTCCTTGTATTTTTAAGTATTGCTTCAATGCGGTGATCATATATCATTGTCATAAAAGAAAGGCACTCATTTTTAAATTTTATTTTAAAAGATGTTGCATGCAGAATATAGGGTTAAAAGTGTGCTCTCAAAACTCAAAAGTAGCAGAAAACTCTCAGATGCCCAATTCTTTGGAAAAATGACCCCAGTTTTGTGATGCATGACAAGGTGAGAGCAAGACAAGGTTTCAGTGAGATTGATCATTTTGGAAAGGAAGTCCTGGCAATAAGGTAGGACATACGATCAAGTATATGACATTGGCTAAAATGCTAGTTTTTCCCAGAGCGTGCTTCTCTGAAGCATACGTAGAGTGTCCATCTTGAGTCATAATTTGAAATACACAGAGTTTGATGGAAACTAATTTAATATACCACCACTGGCATCAGAGGCTGTCAACACAAAACATTTACTGGTGAGGGAAAATATTTTTGACCTTCTCTCCAGAGAATCGATGTTTCTGCAATGGCAAAAGGACACCTATTCCCGGAGAAGCTCTGCCAATTAGAATTGCCCTCTGACAGTACTCGAAATATGTGAAATTCAACAAAGTTCCTCAAGACTTTAATCTGAGTAAATGTGTCCATATGGTGAGGTCACATGAGTCATACAGATAAGGGACACAGCTCCTTATTTCCATATGTTCTCTCGGGGAGAAAGAGAAGGTCGACCAGCAACCACTGAAATCCCTACACAACATTAATTTGAAACAGATTCCACTCAAGTTGCTAAGTGATGAGAGAAGTTTCACAGACTCTCACATCCCTAAGTAGAAGTGCATAGGTGTGTCTGGCAGAAACATCATTCCCAATTATCAACGCACTGTTTATATAGCTGCAATACTGTGTCTCCGCTACGCCCCTGTCCATAGACTGTAATATAGAACCAGTCTCTACACGCCATCTTCCCCCCAAAATATCATGTTGCTCAGAAAGCACCATTCTGTTCTCCCAACCTAAAATACACTCCTCTCTCCACTGCTTAGGTAAATCCTTTCCACCTTCCAGGCTCTGTTCAAGTCATATGCACTTAAGAAGTTTCTCCAATTCCAGTTAGACCCGTGGCTCCCTGTCTCTGGCCCCACATTACACCAGCTGTCAGGAGATTGTAAAGGGAAACGTTTGCCCTCTGCGTTCAGATGACCGGCACAAGCCTTCACTAGCTTTGTGACCATCGTCAAGTGATGTCACGGCTCTGAGTTGATCTCATCTGTAACTGGGAGCTAATGATTGTGCTCGCCAGCCAGGTTTGCCGTGATGACTAAATGAGATTATCCCCATAACGCATCAGTGTTGTGATCGTTTCATGTGTGTCGGATTAGTTTTCAAAAGTACTGCAGACTTTGGTGTGTTAAAAGCCATGTCTGATGTTTAGTACAATGATGCGCACTGAGTAGGTATTAAATAAATATTGATTCATTTATTTCAGCACGATGTCGTAGAAAAATCACAGGGCTGGAAGAGAGGTAAACCAGACTTATTTTTCTTCTAGATCTGCCACACCAAGAAACTGTGTGATCTTGAAAAAATGACTTTGACCTTTCTATTCTTCAATTTACTCATCCATAAAAATAGAGTAAGTCAAAATTTTAAGATTGTTACACATAGCAAGCCATCTATGAGAACTAAATGGGGGAGAGAGGAAAGATGCTACCTATTTGATCTAAATTATAAACCGTACCTTTCTTTCTTTTCCCCAACTAAATAAAAAAAGTAAACAGTTTTTACCTACTTAATAACAAAAGCAAACCTTTCCAAAAATCAACTCCTCATCAAAGAGAATTGAGTGTAAAATATTTAACATATGTCAAAACACATCTTGGAGATTGTCCAGGGCAGCCTGTAATATTCTGTGAGTCTTTAGACTCCAAGAAGCAGCATCTAAGACGGCGTGTTCTGTCTATGTGCATCTCATGCATTTTTTTTTAAGGCTCTGTTCTAAATGCAGGATTATCAATAAAAATGCCACCAGAAAACAGCTTTGAAAATTTAATCTCTTCCTGAAATAGAAGATTTCCATAAGGCAGGTCTGGAATTGGTTGTGCCTGAATGCTATCCACTTCCATTATACAAAAAATTTTCTTACAGTTGTTAAACTCTAATTTTGTAAGAAGTTACAAAAAAAGAAAGAAAGCAGCCCTGCACCTTTCTTCATCAAAAGCAGCATAATTAAGGCCTTTATTGTGTCAGTCATGAATTGTCTCTCCTGTAAGCCCACCATGTCATAATACTCTTTTAGATTAATGTGGATCCCTACAATTACAGAGTAAAAGCCATCAAGGTGCACGGTTCAGCCAGAAATTACCCTGAATGCTAATGCATTAGCCAAGAACCACGAGAGGAATTGCTGCTGTCACCAAATCCAAAGGATCTACAACTCAAAGATGGACAGCTTTGCCATCTTGCAAAGTGATTCTGGGTAGAAGGTGAACTGCTAAAGGGGACCTTTGTATTCTTTCTTTTTCTTCTTTTTTTTTTTTTTTTTAAACATATTATGTGTAATACCTAACACTGCCTAGGAAATTAGCAGAGAGTTTATTTTAAGGCTTTAATGCTTTACAGAATGCAATGCCTTTGCTAACTATCATGTACAACCTAGCAAAGCCCCACTCATATGTCCAATCCTCTGTGATTCTATTATTGACCCCACTTTCCCCTTTTCAAAATGCCAATTAAAGTTATTGGCATCTGCCAATTTTTCCCTAAAGAATTGTGCTGTCCCAAACAGTGGACTTCAGTCATATGTCACCATTTAAATTTAAATTAATTACAATAAAGTACATCTAAAAATTCAGTTCCTCAGTAGCACCAGCCACATTTCACGTGTTAAGTAGCCACATGTGGCTAATGGCTACCATATTGGACAGTGTAACTATAAAACATTTCCATCATCACAGAAAGTTCTATTAGACAGTGCAGCTTTAGAATGTGAGACCAGGAATGATTCCATATGCCTTAGTGCCTAAACAGAAAAACAGGGGGAAACGAACTCTCTTCAAAATAAAGGAGCATTTTAAGTTGTTTTAACAGAAGGAATTGGATGTAGGGAATTGGTTACACAGAGAATGAGATGCTGAGATTCAAACAGGGGACAATGAGGTAACCTGGAGATTAACAACAGCAGAAGTCACCACCCCACTAGGCTGGAGAGAAGAAGGGGGCAGAAAGGTACTGGGATATTACTGGAGCCTGGGGACTAAGGGTATTTGCCACCAGTAGGCACCATGTAGATGTGGCCAGCAGGCCTCTAGCAACAGAGGAGATGCAACTCTCTTTAATAAAATATAGCAAACTCTGGAGAAAACAAATATAGTTACATGTTAGCTCAGTTAACTTGATCTAGAATATATCATAACAATTAAAGTTTATATAAATATTTGTTCTCTCTTTTGTCTCTCCTTATTTTCCCAGTCATTGAGAATATAACATCTTTTTTTCCTGATTTTTCTAGTTCCTTTCCTAAGTTCAGATTCAGAGTAAATTTCTCACGACTTTAGGACATTCAGAGTGTGGTCTACTTCTGATTTTCTTTTCAGAGAATTACTGTTAGTTTCTCAGGCTGTTCAAGCAAATACCCTGCAGTAGGTTGGTTTAAAATATAGGACTTTATTTACTCACAGTTTTAAGTTCGGGAAAATGTTCAAATCAAGGCAATGTTTTCTCCCCAAACACGGAGGCATTCTGGGGCTGGCTGCCAGCGATCCCCGGTTCCTCTGTCACATGGCAAGGCACATCTCCTGGCCTCCTTCTCATCTGTGTTCTGTTTCAGCTTCTTGCTTCTTGTGGCTTTCACTCTCTGTGTCTGAATTTCATTCTGCTTATATAAGGCCCCAGTAATAGGATTAAGACCCATCCTGATTGAGGTGGGTCACACCTTAACTGAAGTAGCCTCAACGACAGGCTATACTTACAATAGGTTCATACCCACAGGACTGGATGAAATTTAAGAACATGTTCTGCTGGGGTGCATTCAGTTTTAAACCACCACACGTCACACCCTGGACCCCCCAAAACATGTTTTTATATGCAAAATACATTCATTCTATCACAATAACCCAAAAGCCTCAAGTAATTGCAGTAGGAATACTTAGTACAAAGTCTCATCAAAATTGGGTATAGTGTGGTCTGTCCCGGGGCACAGTTTCCTAGTCTGTGGACCTGTGAAATCTAGAGAACAAGTTATCTGCCTCTAATACACAATGGAGGGACAGGCATAGGATAAACATTTCCACTCCCTAAGGGAGAAATTGGAAGGAAAACAGGGGTGACAGGTCCCAAGCAATTCTGAAAACCAGCAGGGCGTACTCCATTAGATTTCAAGGTCGGAGTCTTCTATGGAACAGTGTTTGTCCTCTGGACCTGAGGAAGCAGCAGCCCACCATTTCTTAGGGCTTGCACTGCGGCCATGCTCTCCTTGAACGGTGGGGTAAAGGCTCCACTCTCTCCAAGCATCGGGATGGTGGCCAGGCTCTCTGCAAATGCTGGGCACAGAGCACTGGCATGGCAGCTCTCTTCCTGAACAACGGGGTGGAAGGCATGCCCTCTCCAAGCACTCGGGCAGACTTCCCTTTCCACACATATGGACGGGCTCATTCTCTAGGCCTGAGAAGATGTCTTTTGCCCAGACCTCAGCTTCCGTAGTTCTGTCCTTGAAGTGATTTTCCCTTCATTTGTCCCTTCTCTGGCCCTTTTAATCCAGGTTGGCAGTAGTTCTGTTCCTAAAAAGTATGCAAAAAACTTGTAGGTTTTACATGTAGTACACAGGGGTCCAAACCATCAGATGAAAGAAATTTCCACAAATCTTTCCTGGATAATTGCATTTCCAACTCCGACTTCCACAGAAATTTCTGACTGGTTCCATGTTCAGTTAAAACCCTCACATAGAGCACTATTTTCTGGGGATTCGCTTTCTGGACACTCAGGATTTTCCAAATCATCAATTTCTGGTTTCATTGTGCCCAGGAGTTTGGTTCTCAGCTTATCGCTTTTCTCTCACCTTTTTACTATAAGCTGCAAGTAGAACTCAAGCTGCATTTTCTGCACTTAGCTTGGAAATATCCTCAGGTAAATATCCAAGTCCATCACTCTCAAGTTCTGCCTTTTATTCCACATCAGAACTCAATTTCACCAAGTTCTCTGCCACTTGAAAACAAGGATCACCTGTCCTCCAGTTTCCAATAACACATTTATCATTTCTTCTAAGGTCTCTTCGGAAGTACCTTTAGCATCCATGTATTTACTAACAGTCTCTTTAAAGCAATCTAGGTCTTTTCTATCTAGCGCCTCCCAATTCTCCCAGCCTCTACCCATTACCCAATTCCAAAGCCATTGCTACATTTTTGGTGTTTGTAATAGCAGCGCTTCACTCTCCTGATACCCAAATCTGTCTGTTTCCTCGGCTGTTCAAGCAAATACCATGCAATGGGCGGCTTAAACAATGGGAATTTATTCTCCCACAATTTTGAGGCTGGGAAAATGTCCAAATCAAGGCATCATCAAGGCAACGCTTTCTCCCCAGGGACCATGGCCTCCCGGAGCTGGCTGCAGGGATCCTTGGTTCCTCTGACACATGGGAGCATCTCCTGGTCTCTTCCTTCTCATCCAGGGTACATTTCAGCTTCTTGCTTCCTGTGGCTCTCTCTGTCTGAATTTCATTCTGCTTATGTGAGAGCCCACTAATAGGATTAAAACCCGTCCTCATTGAGGTGGGCCTCACATTTACTGAGTAACCTCATCAAAAATCCTATACCCACAGGAATGGATTAAGTTTAAGGACCAAGTAAGTACAGCTGCCAACCACCACAGTTATTCTACCTGAAGATGTCCTTTTCTGCTCACCCAGTTCCTCATCAGTTCTTATGGCTCCGGAACTCCATGTCCATTGACCATCATTGCCTTTCCTTAGTTCCCTGCCTCATTCCACCCCACCTTGTTATTATTTTTTTTTTTTTAACATTTTCACACGTGAAAAATTATTCATATGCTTTTCTGGCAAATATCTCTGTATGTACTTTGAGGTACCTTTGTCCTCATTGGCTTTCCCCTTTCAACTTTAAAGTCCTCAGAGCTCTTATT
Organism: Cabassous unicinctus; assembly: GCA_029593785.1. Lineage (NCBI taxonomy): Eukaryota > Metazoa > Chordata > Mammalia > Cingulata > Chlamyphoridae > Cabassous > Cabassous unicinctus. Next base: position 29,363 of record JAQZBX010006178.1, on the reverse strand, counting down.
TCTATTTAAAATGTCCTCTGTGACCACAGGCCAGCGCTTATTTTAGAGGAGGAAGCGTTCTTCCATCCTTCTCTCACGCCAAGCAGTTTTAACCGTCTAACATCGAGGATCTCTGTATGTGTATGTGCATTTTAAACTCACCGGCTGTTGTGAGATCCTCAAGTTGTCTCAGCCTGAGGGTGTCGTGAGGAACAGGGAGTCGTGAGACAGGCTGCCCTGAGCTGCAATCCAGCTCTGACAAGTACTGACCACGGAGTCCTGGGCAAATCACATCTCTCAGTTTTCTTATCTCTACAATATGGATAACTAAAGTGTCCGCCATATAAGGTTATTTAGGTTAAATGAAATAATATTTGTAAAATGTATAGAACATAACTGCTCAGTTAATGCAGTCTTTGATGTCATCATCATCATCAAAGGAAACTAGGGCCAGAGCCATGAGTGGAGGTGGGAAGAGGTAAGTTGTACAGAGGTGATCAGAAAAATGGAAGGATGGATAGGGCATGAAAATTGGGAAGGGGAATGCCCAGAGAACAGTGTGGTCCTGGGATGTGGCTGTCTAAGTGGTGTAGGAGGTCATCGTTTGGCAGCCCTGCTCCAGGCACTTGTTATACGTTATTGCATGTGATCCTCACTGAAAGCTCATGAGCTAGATCTTTGTGCTCTCGTTTCACACACAATAAGACTGTGGCTCAGAAAACCCAAATATGGCTCAGTGGAAAGCATGGGGCCTTTGGATCTAGGCAGACACAAATATGACTCTGCTCTGCACTTACCAGCCATTTGGTGATGTGGAAGTCACATTACCTTTCAGAGCCACAATTTTCCTACCTGTAAAATGGCAATATTACTACCTACACTGCAGTACTTTGTGAGGATTAGGGGTGTATATAGCCCCTTGCACACTGCTTCTCAGTAAATGGTAGCTATCTTTATTATTGCATTATTATAATCTTTAATGCATAAGGTAGTTTCTCTGGTTTCCTGGTGAAGAGAAGATCTCCTTATTACAGTGCTATATAGTTTTCTTGACTTTGCCTACATGGAATCACCTTCCTTCCTAGGAGAAAAGCTCCACAAAGGCAGGGAGCATATTTATCTTGCTCACTGTCAAATCTCCAGTGCTCGCACTTGACCTGGCATATTCAGGTGCTGAAAAATTATTTGGAGCCTGACTGGATTACTTTCAGAGCATTTTACTGGGCAGAGAGGAATTTCAGCTGCACTCTGTCCATAGAACGAGCTGAACATGGAGCAGTGCTCAAAGGTGAGCATCAGTGTCACTGGAAATTGCCGTAAATCACCCACCATTAGCAAGATGTCGAGATTTCAGAGGAAGGAGCTCTGAACATAAATGTCAAGGAAACTGGCCCTAAGAGATCCATCTGGCAGTGGCAGTGTATACTTTAAGGTGATTTTTAGAATTTGTACACAGTTCTTGATTTCTTCCATCTTTCTGCTATATGGGTAGGTCTGGCTCAATAGTTTATCACTCTCACCACATCATGTTTCTACTCTCAGGGAGGTCTTCTGTTCCCTTAGGCATAATTAGCAATCCCACACAGGAAACGTCTGCTATAGAACAAATGTCACATCATATGTTTTTGTCGGTGAGGAGCTGGGAGAGCTCCGAGAGAGAGAAAATTAAACTTCAGAGCAGACCACATCCAAGCAGGCTCCACCTTCACTACACAAATAAAGGCTTTGCAATTTCTACATATGATACCTCAGTTTCCACAATTGCAAGGAAAAGAAGTGAACTCCTTATAAGTAGATGAGCACATGTTGTGGGAATAGTCCCAGTTTCCTTGGATGGCCCCAGTTTTCTGGAGTTAGTAGCAGTTATACTTGTTTTAAAGTAATTATTTATGGTACACCCTTTTCCCCTTTTAATCTTAAGAGCACTTCTGTCAGGATGATAAAAAGAATCTGCCCCTCTATATGAGGAAATTCACATTCTACTAAAGCCATTCTACTTTACCTCCTCCACACCCTGATATAAGTCCCTGTAAACATTCATTTTCTGACCTCTACCCCAGCTGGTGATCATCCACAGCTCTGTGCCTACTCTACACACATGGGAATATCCATTTGCCTCCTCCATGGCTGCACATCTTCTGGCCATCCTTCATCATCCATCACTTCTCCTATGCCCTTTCCAACACCTTCCTTGTATCTACCACACAGACTCTCTGGTCAATATGTTACTACAGTAGTTTGTTGGGCCATACACTTTGCTTTTGATTACATATGGTTTTCCATTGTTCTCTAATTGTATCTTCCCAATCATTTTCCAAATTTCTCAACAGCTTAGAATAATTCATACATTTGATTCCATTCCTTTTTGGATATTCAACAAGCACAAGCTAAGGAATCCGAAGAATTAAAAGGGCCTTTGAGATTATTCAGTCTGGCTCCTTTTTGAAGATTGAAGGAATGTATTCAGAGATGCTGAGAGACTAGTTCAAAGTCATAGAGTTTACCAGAGAGAGAGGTTGACTTAGAACCCATCCTCCCAATGTTCAGTCCAACATGTTTTCCATTTCACAATTCTGTTTTATTTAGTCCTGCTCACTAACCTAATTGGCTCATACATAATTTTAAAGATAAAAGTGTGTTTGTCTTTTAGTCTCTCAGAAAGAGACTCAAGGCATAAACCCCAAGGCAAATGGTTCAATCAAGCTGATCTTCCAAATGAACAAAAAATACATAATATGAGCTCAGTAGTTGCAGAGACCAGCTCACTCTGTCGTCTTACTAGTCTACTAAAATGCCCAGGAAAGGTAGATAATTAAAACTTACTATGCATTTATATGTGGCAATTTTGATTTATTAAATGCTTTACTGAAATTTTGAAAGATGGGAGAAGAAGTCAAATAACATTAGGCCTTTGTGAAAGTAGTAGGAGGAGGCTCACCTAAGGAATCAAAGGAACTCCCTTTGGGAGGTCTGGACGCATGGATAATAACTCAAGAAATTTATAACCAGATCCAACCCTGAAGATCATGATCCATAGTGCTCACAGAGAAACTCTGTTCTTTCTGCCACACAGGTTTTCAGGTTGAACATATTTCCCTCTTGTTAAAATGAGTTTTCTTAATTTTATAACTCTCTTCCTAAAAAGGAAGAATGAATAAGTTTGAAGTATCTTTTAGACCAACTTAGAATTAGGAAAGGGATGACCCAATAACGAAATGTCTGAATTTAAGTAAATAAACAAACATTCACACTTCCATATTTAGAAAGCCCTGCAGCTCAAATCAGGACATGGCTTGGGAAAGATTAATAAACTCTGACAACAGCAGATTTTGAAGATGCTTAGTAACCCATGAAAAAGTATACAAAGCCACAGGATCAGGACGTGAGAAAACATGAGGAGAGAAAGAGTTTAATAGATAGCATTTGTTTGCCGCCTTCTCCTTTAATGGAATTTATCAGGTTCTGTATCATTTTCTCTTTTCTTCATCTGTTCAGTAGATACTGACTTCTCTTTAGATGTGTGGCAGACACTGTTGATTACTTACTCAACACCTCCTGGATCCTTTTTTCTCACTAATAGAACCCAAATTTTGTTCAAGTATCAGAGAGGCATTGCATTAAGAGAAAGTAGACTCAGCTTTGAAAGGAGAATGATGCTTGGTCTAAGTCAGTCACGGGTCCTGTTTTCCTTTGCCAGTGATGAGTTTGAGATGGGCATATGGCTAAGATTTTATCAAAAGGAACTGAAGGAATACGTAATGAAGACATTTCCTGGAAAGATTTTCTTCCCCAATAAAATGAGGAAAGTACTGGAAGAAATTCTCCCTTCTTTCCTGCCTTTGGACTTTGACATGTGAGGATGTGAGAGTTGGTGCAGTGGAGGCCATCTTGTAATTGTGAGGGAAAAGACAAGAGAATGACAAACACAAGTCTTCCTCAAGAATTCTGACTTGAAGTAAAGTGATTCCAACTCAACCTGGATGGGTTTTTTGGTTAGGAAAAAGATATGAACTCTGGAACTGCTAGCAACAGGCATTTTCTGCCATGTGGATAGAGAAATGTAGAAAGATGATCAGTAACAAAAGACAAAAAATAATCGTGAAGAAAATTAGAGAAAAGATACAGAATAATAGGACGTTTTGAGTCTTTCTCAAAATTCTAGTCCCTATTTTAAATCTACTCTTGAAAGGCAGCTATGTTTGTGAGATATTCAGCACCTTTAATTACTCCTTTTGTTATGTTATTCTAGAGTTTTTTACTTGCAACTAAAACGAGTGCTAACTATTAAGATTACCCATGTTGCCTTTTAGAAACTAATCACATGGTAATTTCCAATATAACTTATTTCCTAAGACCACTGTATTAGCCAAAGCGGTGCTGATGCGAAGTACGAGAAATTTGTTGGCTTTTATAAAGGGTATTTCTTTGGGGTAAAAGCTTACAGTTACAAGGCCCTAAAGAGTCCAACTAAAGGTTGGTTTCTCACCCAAAGTCATTTGCCATGTGTTGTAGCAAGATAGTGGGTGATGTCTGTGAGGGTTCAGCCTTCCTCTTTCCTCAAGTCTCCGTGGTCCCAGCTCCTTCTGATCTCAGCTATAGGCTGGCATAGGGCTTGTTTCTTTCTGGGCTCAGCTGCTCTGGTCTCCTCACAAGGTCAGCTGTAAACTATCAAGGTGAATGGCTCATCTCTCTTCCTGGGGCCGCAGGATCAAAGCTGACAAAGTTCTCTCCTCTGGTATCTATGGAGGTTCTCCCTTCATGTGTCTATCTTCTTCTGTCTCTCTTCTTGATTGTCTGTTTATATAGCCCACCAGGGGGGTAGGGACTTAAACTGAGTTTCACTCTACTGACATGGTCAAATCAAAGCCCTAATCTTGATTTAATACAATCAAAGGGTATCACACCGAGAGGAACAGACTAGTTTACAAATAAAATCAAATATCTTTTTTTTGGAATTCATAAACTATATCAAAGTACTACAACCACACTAGCCTGGATGTACAAATTAGGTCAAAATAAAAATAAAAAATATTATTTTTCTGGCTCCTACTGTATTATTCAATAAGGACTCCAGTCTCCTGAAACTCCATTTATCTTAATTTGGGAGTCTGGTGGAAAGTTCCTCATGAATATCTGTGAAATATTTCTGTTTCCATCATTTTGCTCTTCTACTCTAGATTGCTACACTACTGCTTCTTCTCACTGCTTAAACTATTAAAATCATCACTTACTCATCAAAGTGAATTAGACAGATGTTTTGAGATGCAAATTTTTCTCTTTAATCTATTAATATAGATGACATTTAAACCATGTTTACTTTCCCCCTACTTTATCGACTGCTTTTTTCTTTCATTTTTATTACTTTATTTTTATTTTTATTTTATTTCTGTAACATAAATGTTACATAAAAAATATAGGGAATTCCCATATGCCCTAATCTCTACCCCTCCCACAATTTCCCAAATTAACATCATCCTTCACTACTGTGGTACATTTGTTACAATTGATGAACACATATTGGAGCATTGCCACTAAGCATGGATTAGAGTTTACATTATAGTTTACAGTCTGTCCCGCACGATTTTGTAAGTTATGACAAAATATATAATGGCCTGTATCCATCATCACATCATTCACGACAATTCCAATGTCCCCAAAATGCCCCCATGTTACACCTGCTTTTCCCTCTCCCTCCCCTCAGAACCTCCAGTGGCCACTGCCTCCACATCAATGATAAAAATTCTTCCATTGCTAGAATAATAATAAGTCTATAGTAGAATAGCAGTAAGTCTATTCCATCGTTCATTCCCCAATTCTGAGGATTCTGGGATGGTGATACCCAGTCCACCTCTAATTGAGAGGGGGCTTAGATCCCATGGGTCAGATGGATGGGACTATCTTGCTTGCAGTTGCAGATTCTCTCTGTTCCTTGGGATGGGCGCTGTCCATTATCATCTCCTTGTTAGTTGTCCTGGGTGAGTCCAGTGAACTGGAGAGTAAATGTTGCAACTCTGTTGAGATTCAGGGCCCAGCTGGCATTTGGACAGCCCAAAGATTTAAGTCTCTTGGACATACACCTACTAAATCTAGTAGTAACTATAGGTGCAATAAGAAAGGGCAGAAGAGCCATGTGTAGGGAAGCCACAAATGAGTCCAACTTTGTCACACTGGGAAGTGTAAATCCCAAAGTAGGTCCCACTGGCAGGGCGCCAAACTCCTGAGCTGTCTGCCCTGCCTATAGTGTCTGGATGTCTCCAGAGCCCTCAGGGGCCCCACTATTTGAAGAAATATTTACTGTGGCATATTGGCTGCTTTTTAGTTCCTCTCCCAGATGCTTTTCTTTTTTATATCTTAAGTGTTGGTTTGTGCCAGGGCTCGATCCTTAGACCCCTTTCATTTACCAACATCTCTCTAGGTGTTTTAAATACCATGCATGTTCTAATAATTCCCCAAAGCCTTGGCTTCTCTTATGACCTATCTACCAGAATATAAAAATTCTTACTCAAAATCTTCACCTGCATTACAAATATGCATATCCCAGTTAGCATCTCAGCAAATAGATACTCCATCCTGACAGTTGCTTAAAGGCCAAATATTCCAGAGAAATTTTTGAGTTTTCTCTTTGTTTCATACCCACATACATACAATCCACAGGTGAAATCTCTCAGCAGTGCCTTCAACATTTGTCTAGAATCTAACCACTTCTTACTACTTTTAATCTTACCACCATACTCCGAGCCACCATCACTTTCAGTATTGCAGGAGCTTCCAAACTGGTTTCCCCACATCTGTCCTTGGCCATCTATAGTCTTTTCTCAACACAGCAGCCAAAACTCAACCTGCTAAAGCATAAGGCAAATGCACAAAACCTTCAATAGTTTCCTATGTCACTTGAAGTAAAAACTAAAGTTTTGCCATGGTCTGAGTGACCCCACATGGTCTGGCCCCAGGTACCAGGCTGATCTCGGCCCACATTCCCTTTTCCCTTGCTCCATCTATTGCAGCCATGTGGGCTTCCTTGCAGTTCCATAGAGCTAGTCTCAATGCTTCTCTGCTTGCTGTTACAGATACCTGCATGGCTTGTTTCCTCACCTACTTCAGTAGATGTGTTTCCCCTAATAATCATGAATGAATAAAGATAAAATGGAATTAAAATTAAAATAAACCACTGTAATATATATATATATATATATATATATACACACACACACACACACTATATATTAGGGTATATATTACCCTAATATATAGTTCTTCTTAAAACTCAATTATTAATAGACATTATAGATATTATTTGTCTCCTCCTCCTACCATATAAAATCCACAAGATTACGGCACTCATTCACTGCTTTATTTTTCCCAGTGCCCAAATGAGTGCAGGGTTAATAGTAGCTACCAATATATTTAGTGAATGAGTGAATAAATCAATGAGTCGAGGATAATTCCTCTGTCACTCATTTGTTGACTGAGCCCAGAGTTGCCAGAGCCCATTCTCCAACCCCTGAGGACTCCTCCAGCCAGCTCTGAGCAGATCAACACAAAACTGTCTCTTCTCTCACCTCCCTCCTTTCTGTTTTCTGCATCTAAGGGGTGGGAGAAGGGAAAAGAGCAATAGACCATATAGATTAATGAGCCTCAGGTCTAAGCAGAATTTCACTTTTGATTCTATTTGTGACTAGCCTCTGGGTCAAAGAATCAACTACAAAGAAAACCTAAGTAAAGGTACTGGGTGTTTTGAAATTTCGTCCTGTAGCCATACTCTTAGCCTTTATCTAGAGCATAGGTCAGCCCTTCTAAATCGCCATTTGGGCTGCAGTCTCTCTCCAAGGTCCAACATGTGGTATGGACCCCAAATTCCCAAATGAGGACACCATTCATCACTCATCCTTCTTTCAAGACCACAAAGTTGAGCTGCCGGTATTACAGAGATGCTTCAAAGAGGCAGTTTCTTTAGATTTTACTCCTACTGTGATGCCTTCCTTAGTGCCCCTTAAAATCCAGGCAGGGGATCTTGTGGGCTGGGTTGGAAGACATAGGTAAAAGCTCCGGGCTGTCCTCAAAATCACTACTACCCTCTGATTCTCACCTTCTAATAACTAAAGCAAGTCTAAGTCACTTGACTTATCTTCTCTAAGGCTTCTCAGTCCCATATATAAGATCCCTGGATCTACTCAATCTTGTTTCCAAGACATATCCACACATTCCTGAATATGATAACTGTGTTATCACAACAGTGACCCTTCCTACAGGATTTGCCAAAGTCTCTTAGACCCCAAACCGTTTGCTGAGAAAATAGAAAGTATGTGCTTTTGCTTAGATGAAGTCTCTGATTAACCAAGGAAATCAAGCTCTGAGAATTCTTATTATTCTTAATGTAATAAGTTACATTAGTTGTATTTTTCCCATGTATCTTAAAATCTTGCTTTAACCAGTATCTCCCAAACATATTTGCCCACAAAACACTTTTCCTATCACACCTGGGAAATACTGAGTAGTCTACTTTCTTGCTATGATACGGGCACTAAATATAATTTAATTATTGTTTGACAACTAAGGAAAATATTATAAAGTCATCATTTGGGGTATTGATAATTATACTATTTTAGGGCTGTATATTTTAAAGTGTAGGAAAGTGAACAAAATCCATACTCATTTTAGAGAGTGTTATAAAAAATTGCTTTTTAAAATAAATACCCAATATCAATTCGAGTTTTTTGAGATTTTTCTCATTCTCCTAAAATTCAATAAAAAATAATGATTAGAATGAGTTAAAGTCTAGTTAACCAGGACTAGACTTTAAATGATATTTTAACATCCTACCACACCATGTGTAAAAAGGTATGCTAATATATGTATAGAATAACCCTCACTTTTAGGACTCAAGAATGCACAAAGAAGATAAAGTATATTTACAGAGCTTAGAAAATGATTATAATAATGGAAGAAAAATAATGGAAACAATGCTATACCCTATAGATATCATAGCAGATCTAGTTAAAAAATAGCCAATGAGACCAGTAACAATTGAGCATTGTTGGTTTTTCTCTAGGATGTCCTGGTAGAAAGTTAGTCTTCTTAAACTGCCTATCTTCATACAAGTTTAGCCACCTGATTCTTCTTCATAAGGGTTCAGAAATGCTACTATTTCAGAAAGCTCATTGTATATCCCTGGAACCACTTTCATCAAAACTTGGCACACTTGAAAGCTATGAACTGATCTTATGTTGGAAAGTAAACCAGGTAGATAAACTGCAGAGGGATGTGATAGATGTTGCTCATTACATGTGGGTGGGTCTGGGCAAAAATCACTGGTTTTAAAATACCAAGACTTTTTTCTTGATACCTCAAGGAAGTCTTCCAGAACAAATAGAAAACTTGCAGGTGGAGATACATTGTGAAAGAGTTGGAGGCTCAGAACAAAAGGATCAATCACCATTTAATAAATATATAGGACTTACTGGTATTTGCTATGATTATTCCGTTTATGATTTTGTTGTTGTCCTTTCCTCCTTTATATGTCTCTTTACTATCACATTTATCATGTGCATTTCTTACAAACTTCTCACCTCCTTTTGATATGACGATAGGCGTAAGTGCTTGTATTGACAGAAGGCTTTGCTATATTTTTATTGCTCTGTATTCAATCAACAGACTGTCTAACTGACAAGTGTTTTAATGTAATTGCTTACTAAATGCTTATGGTATATTTGAAAGTTGTACTTAGGAAGTAAAATTTAAGTAAGAATTATCCCTATTTTAAAGAACTTACATTCTCTTTTGGGGGATAAGACAATTGCATATATTTAGCTCAACAAACATTTCTTATCAATTACTGTAGTAGGCAATAGGGGAAAATAAATATTTACTAAGATTCTAATATATATCAGGTACTTGACATGCATATTTAATTTAGTATTCAGAACAATTCTTTGAAGTATATAGTATGGTCTTCATTTTAAAATTTAGGAAACAGAATAAGAGAAATTAAAGAATTTGCTAAAGTGACTCAATTTGTTTTCCAAGTCTGGGTATGTGGGAACTGGGAGTGAGAATGCCACAGTTCCAGCTCTTTCCCCTACATTCACTCATAACAACACAAGATGTGAAAGTATTTTCCTTAGGAATCCACAAAGAAGTGGTCAGTGTGAGCTGATATAGTAGAAACAGACTTCATGGGAGGAGGTGGAATGTGAGCAGAGTTTTTTTTTTTTTTAATTTTAATAAACTTTGTTGCAACTTCAAAAAATAAAATAACAGACAAAAAGGCAGCTTAACAAATTATGGAAGCATTACTCTAAAAAATTCTCTCCAGGTACATTTATCTCATTTAATCCTAAACACAAACTCAAAAAACTCAATTGTTTCTCTAGTGTTCGGAAAGATACATAAATGAGCACAGATTGGTTAAATGATATGACCAAGATCTCCTTGTTAATGAAGAAAGTAAAGGAAAAAAGTTTAATCATATTCATAAAACCAAACCCCATATTTCTTTTTACCTTTACCTTTGATTTAGTTCCTTCTTTGTCTTTGTTAAAAAAATATCACAATATCACTGTTGACTGTAGTCTGTAAGTCACAATAGTTGTATTTTCCCCATGTATCGTCATATTCTTAACACATTGTAGAAGAACATTCTTGCATTTATATTATCAACCACAATCCTCATCCACCACCCATACCACTATGTTATACAGTCCCTAGATTAGCATCCAGCTGTCTTTCAATTAACATTAACCTCCCTAGACAGCCCCCTTTGAGCAGAGCTTTAAAGGATGGATAGCATTTGGTTAGGCAATGTAAAGTTGACTTTTCAAAGATATGTCAAAGAGTTGGTACCAAAAACAAGGGAAAATTCCACTTATAGAACACAATGGAGGGAGCTGAGGTGGCTCAAGTGATTGGGTGCCTCCCTCCCACATGGGAGGTCCCGAGTTGGGTTCCTGGTGCCTCCTAAAACAAGAAGACAGACAGACAGTGAGCACAAACAACAAGGGAGGAGGGGGGTAGAAATAAATAAATAAAATAAATCTTAAAAAAAAATACAATGGAGTTTACAGATTCAGTAAATAATATTAATGACAAGAATTTCAGAGAACTTTCACAATGACCATAAAATTTAAGCTCTTTTATAAATAAGAAAACTCAGCCCCATATCATAGGCTGAGCCAAGACCATAATCGTGGCCTTTTTTATGCTGAGTTGAAATATGATTTTTTGAAATATTGCTCTAAAATTACAGAGTACAAAAATGTTGTGTAGGAGGTTTCCTTTGTCAAATTCACATTTATATTCCACCAAAGAGCTGTTGCCACTTCCCACACAATTAATATTTTTTGCGATTTTCTGTGTTTATTCAACAAATCTTAAAGCCTTTTCCCCAGAAATATAAATTACACAGATTACAAAATTGAGGTATATTTTGCCAGTTTGATGCATAACATTTTAAATAAAAAATAGTGAGAACCACCTATTGAATTTATATAAAATGAGAGAACTAAATTATGGCTGGATGATGTTGTTTATAATATCCAGACCAGAGGAGGAAATTGCAAAAGCCACAATGCCTCTCCCATTTTGAAAAAGCAGCTCAATTGCAGAAAGCCTTTCTAATCAATTTCTCCCAAAAGAGGGATTCAGAACAGCTATTTGGGAAAAATAAAATAACAAATTAAAATAAAAGATACCTAAGAAAGCAGATGGATAAAACTAGTATGGGTTAATATCTGATCATTTAAATATTGTTTAGGGAAAAGCTGAGCATGGCAAAGAGAAGCAGAAAGAGAGATACACAAAGAGAAGGGGAAAATGAGGGAGGAAAGCATAAAAGGAATAAAAAAGTTGACTAAATGCTATTTCACGCTGAAACGTTAAAGTGTTATTTATTTTAGGTAGACCATAAGTCCCTTTTCCCCAGAGAAGTATTTTTATGCATACTGTCTTGGAATAATTATTAATAACAGCCCATTTAAAAGTTTATCAGTTTGATGAATTATGTATTCACCCTTCTCATTCTGAATGAACTGATATTAAGCATGAACTAGGAACCAGGTAAAGGGAGGGCCTGGGATTTCCAACGGATTCGTTCATCATCCCTGGGTCAGGGAGACAGGATGTGCAATTAGGACAGATAAAGAAGGTAAATGTCTAAATTTCACAATTCATTTCAGACAACGCTAATGTTGAGGAACAGCACATCTATGCGTCAGTCACCTCGCCAGCATTTCTCTACGCCATCACGATTTGAGGGCAAGAGTTTTGTTTCTGTTTCATAAGGTTGGCAATAAGCAGTTCTATTTCAAGAACAGGAAAAATTCCATAAAATTTTGGTCATTGTAAATTTTATGGTCAGGGAAAAGTTGTGTTACAGAAATAACAACTGGACTCTCTACACTCACTGGGGAAAGGGGAGCAAAGTCTATTTAGAAAAGTGGACATGGATTTAGAAAGTGGTGAGATTAGGGTAAGAGAAAGAGCTGAGAGGAGAAAAGCTGAGAAAGAAGATTAAGGCTGAGCTTTAGAAGTTGAGTAAATGACTTAGAGTCCAAGCCAGAAGTGTTAGTGTTTTAAACATTTACCATATCAATAAGAGTAACCTATTGTACACGCTCTCTCTCTATAGCACTCTATTGTGAACAGATTATCTACTATGAGATCCATGCACTATTTAAAAATATTGGTGCCCATGCACAAACAGAGTAGTGGGATAATGGGGTGGGGTGGGAGGGTGTTTGCTGATAAAGAAGGAAAAAGCCATGCTTCCAGAGGAGCGGTTTTTAGAGCCAAATCCATCCCTCCACCCTTTGTTTAAAATCTGAGGCAGTGGAGGCTATGAAGAATGCCCCAGAACAGCCAGCAAGCTGGGAACCAGCCGGGGCAGCCCCATTTTCAGGTTAGCCCGAGAGGTGTCATTTAATCACAGATCATTACATAAACAAAAGCTAACAGGAGGGAGATTAATATTTCATTTTTTCCTCATGTTAACCAAACCAAATGGTGGGCACAGCTGGCAGATGAACTAAGTACATCTAAGACACTTAACACAAAGCTTCGTATATAATAAGTGTTCAAGACATACCTCTTAGCATGAAAACTCACTTCAATTATAATACCTCGTTGCATTAAACACACCAGTGATTTCATATAATACTGGGGGAATACCCAAAACCCTCAGCAAGACCCTCCGTTCCTGGCACCGCCCCCCTTCCATTCCAGCCTCACGTCCTGCTATGCTTTCAGTGAGCCACCCTGGCTTTCCTCCAGCTTCTGGGGAGCACATACTCATCTCTCAATTCTCATCTAAATGCACTTCACCATAGAGTTCTTCATTTTCCACCGCACACCACAGTTCTTCACAGCACTTACCAGTTTGTAAGAATATAGATCATATTTCACAGTAGGAGGGGTAGTTTATTACATACCTCCCCAGTCAGCCTCCAGGCTCCAAGAACTCGAGAACCTGTGTACCACTGCATCCCCCCTGCTGAGGGCAGTGCCCTCCACAAACGCCTGCTAAATCAACAAGCCAACCAATCCAGGTGACTGATCCAGGGAAACAGTCCCAATTTTCATGGTCTAAAAGTGTTCCTCCATTTTCCAAATGCCTGAGACTCAGAAAAAATGCCTTTGATTGTATTTGGGACAAAGTACACTCCAGGCATCTAATTATTAAGACGTTTGCCATTGCTGCTTTTGTATATTTTATTAGTATACTTATTGAAGTATATTTAATATTTAAAATTTAATATTAAAGTATTTATATATGTAATAAGTATACTTATCTTACCTTTCAAAATACTTTTAATTTTGATGTTTTATTTAATAGATATCCTTTCCAAATATGTATTTGTACACACCCATACATATATATGCACAGAGAGAGAGAGAGTGAGAAAGTATATGCATGGATATATAGAACTCTCAAAGCTGATAAAATAAACAGGAAAGTCGTGTTTCCTAAAACATGTGTTTTCCTCTAAAGGATGTAGAATAACTCTTTTCTCTCCTATTCTGCTCAAAGCACGCCGTGGCTCTCTATAAACATTCTGTGTTTAATCAGCATTGGAATCATCTATTACATGCCAGCTATAATGCTCTTTCATATAGCTTCATTTTCTTTGTTTCCTACCCATGGTCCACGCGGGAGGGGAGTGTTCTTCCTTTCCACTACCAAATGCCACATTGTAATGAAGAACACAGTTTGGAATGCATTTCCAGAAGGAATCTTTCATTTCGCTCCATGGCCTTAGCACAGGATGAAATTCAGCGAGATTCCTGGCACAGGGGTTCCCACATAGCTGAATGCCAGCGAGGTTCCTCTCGAGCTGGAAGGTGGTCCTCCCATTTACTGTTCCACTGAGCACTTCTCAGAGCCAATGCATCCCGAGTGCTGCTATGTGTCCAATGCTATGTAAGGCACTGGAGAAATCGTGCGAGCAGAGATGCTGTTCCTGCCCTTTTGCAGTTGATGATTAATGACAAACGCAGACACAGAAAAGCGTTCAATTCATGGTGGTCAGTGCTATAAGATAGCGGAATATAGCACAGGGCAAGTTTTAATGATGCAAAGTGAGATTTCTGAAGGTCCAGGATGAGGGGTAGAATAAGAAGTGTCCCTTTTTATGCCTGATGATCTCTTCTTACTCTTAAGAAAAAGCAGTGGTGAAAGCGTGGAAGTGGGAATCAAGAGAGGTTTCTAGTTACTAATTTTTCCTTTCTGTGATCTTGGTTAGGGTTCTTTCCTTACCTTAGTTTCTTCATAAAATGAAAACAATATAATTTGGACTATCATTCACAAAATGTGAAAATTCTTCATAAACTGTCAAGTACCATGTGTTTTGAAATTATTATTAATAACATAAATATTACAACCCCCATTTAGATATCTCTGAACCTCTACAAGGTAGATTGCCACATATACAAAGGGTGCTAAATGTGTGAAAGTAAGTATTCTCGATATACTTCTAACTCTGACAGTATACACACATATCTGCATGTAAATAAACTTAGTATTTTCCACTTCTACTTTCTCAGAAAGCATCAGGAAGGTAATTATAGTGACTAGTATTGGCACAATGTCTGGATGATTAACAGAATATACGACCTCACTTGAGGTAATGCTCTTTGAAGCAGGCAGTGCCGATATGTATTTATAACAAAGGAGCCAGAATAGCATGTCTAAAAACAGGACGGGCATATTCTGACTGCAAGAGCTTTTTCCTTTTTTCACTATTCTAACTGACCCGCTCTTTAATGAGAAAGTCCCTGTAAGAAGTGGGAATTGAGGATATGATATACTTTCACACCAAATCCCCCTGAAAGTGTAAACTCAAAGAGATGAACATTTTTCACCAGGAAACCACGCTAAACTAGAGTTTGAGAAGTTGCGATACCTTCTTTGGTCCTGCGGTCCTCTTCCATCAAGACGCCGTGTAGACTTTGCAAGTACTCTCTTCCTCGTGGCTTTCAGGGATCTTCCCTTCCAGATACTTTTAAAAAATTAAAACAATCAAACAAAAACAACTTCCCTGATATTTGCCCTTATCTCTTGCTCTAAAATGTCAAAAAATAAGTGGCAGTCTGAGAAAAGTGTTTCATACCATATTTTGGCCCTGGTCAAACAAGATTAATAGCCATAATAAATAAGAAATTATTCTTTAAGTGCAGGGAGAGAAAAAAAGCAAGTGGAACAAAAATATGAAGGACAAACACACATAATGTGAAAACTTGCTATATGAGAGAGGTAGAATTAGAAAACAGTGGGGGAAGAAGTATGTTGCAAGGACAATTGGTTGCAAAGATGGAACAATTATCATTTAATTCCTACCTCACATCATTCAAGAAATGAATTATAGATGAATCTAAAAGTTATATGTGAAAAGCAAAACCATACGGCTCTCCTCAGAAAATAGAAAAGAATATTTTAAGATGTTTGGGTAGGAAATGATTTTCTGTTAAGACATAAGAAATAAAAACTACAGAAAAGATAAATGCATTTGAGTGCATTAAAAGTGAAAACATCTGTGCACTTCAAGGAAGTATAAAAGCAACCAATTAGGAGACTAACCCTGCAACTACCTATCAACAAAGGATTAGCATTCAGAATACACCATTCTCGTCTCCAAATCTATAATAAAGAACCTACCCCAAAAGGAAAATGTGCAACTCGGTAAGAACAAGAAATTCACAGAAGGGGAAACTCAAATGGCCAAAGAAATGAAAAGATGATGATTTTATTAGTAATCACAGAAATGCTAATTAAAATACTGAAACATAATTTACCAACCATCATGTTGAGACAGTATAGAGAAAACGAACTCTGATAATCTGATAATGAGAATATACATTAGTTTAACTTCCTTGGAGAGTAATTTTGCAATATTTAGTAAAGTTATAGATGTTTATATTCTTAGAGCCTATAATTCTATGGCTTAGTGTCTTAGAGACACGTGTGTATTCGTAGGGTGACATGTTCAAAGTAGCACAGAAAAAAATTATGAAAATAATTGAAATATCCATTGGTCATTTAAACATCTCTGGGACATTCATACAATGGAATACTAAGTACAAGTTAAAATGATTGACATGGAACTGCATGTATTGATATGAATAATGTCAAAGAACATAATGATAAGTTAAAAAAAAAAGCAAGCTGAACAAGAATATAAGCAGTATAAAATATATTTGTATAAAATTTCTGAACTTGCTAACCAATATTATATATTGTTTGTGAATACCTATTTTTGTAGCAGTTGTTTGGAAAAATGCATGGTGATAATAAGTACCAAATTCAATGTGGTCATTTCTGAATAGAAAAAAATAAATTCTTACTGGGTACAGGGGAATAGACACATGCTTCTGAAACATTTTCTTTCTTAAGAATGTCTGGGGCAACCATGACAAACATCAGGATTTGATAGATCTGAGTAGTGTAAATGTAGATGTCATTTTGTTATTCTCCATAATTTTCCTTTATTTGAAATATTTCCTAGTATAAAATGGAACAAAGGTTAAAAATACCACAAAATAAATTGGATTAATATCACAATAAAATAGAATGTTATTTTATATTATTAAATATTTAAGCATCTAAATTACACTAAGCATGTCCAATCCCTAAATATTTCATGAGCAAATGCATTGTGCAAATTTGAGGTACATTAATACAGGATTATTTTGTTTCTAGAAGGAAAATGTGAATGAATTCTGATACAGAAAAGTTGACACAGAAATCCATGGTGAACCCACATCTTACAATACTCCAGACGTAAGCTAATTGCCACAATGGGCTGGGTCAGCCCCCAACTACGCTACCCCCAAACCTGAGAGGGCAAATTGGAAGCACGTCTCTATCAAAGTGATCCTAACAATCCTTACCTGACTAAAGACAAGAGTATGGATCTACCGTACTGCTAATCTCTTCATCCCAACACTGCACCTGAACTTCACCCCGGAGCTCCAAACACTTCGCCTCCTTCTGTGATGTGGACTTCTTTCCCTTCTCCTCAGCCTTGGAGTTGGTGGTCAACCTGGCCCTGAGCACCCCACACGGTAGACCGCTGGGTGCAGGCACTCCTCAGTTTTTTGAAATGTTCCTTAAATAGGTCTCTAATAGGTGTGATCGTGGCTCTTCAGGAAACACTTTTTATCTACCTCATCCAATATACGCTTTTTAGTTTTCAATTTGAATTTTAAATTCTCTAATTTAATCCTCTGGACAGCATTTTATGTATTTTTATTACTCTTGTTTTATAAATGAGAAAACGGCGCCTCAAATACATTACCTGACTTGCTGAAGAAATGAGAGTTTTGTTTCTAATGAAGATCTTCTAGCTTTCAAGTGCGCAGACCTCTTCCCTGAAGGGACCAGGGAGAGTCAACTGATCTAGTAATCTGGGTATTTAAGAGACTTATAAGTGAAATCCATACAATTATATACAGAGACAAATTTAGAAATAATCCATTGTATTTGATATATTTTTATAATTTTACTTTTAGATTTTTACTTTTATGATTACAAATATAACAAAGAGATGAATTA
The DNA here is from genome assembly GCA_029593785.1 of Cabassous unicinctus. Lineage (NCBI taxonomy): Eukaryota > Metazoa > Chordata > Mammalia > Cingulata > Chlamyphoridae > Cabassous > Cabassous unicinctus. The sequence goes on along the minus strand of JAQZBX010006178.1, from coordinate 11,344 downwards.
AATGTCACATAAACCTAACTTGAAAACAAAAGCCTCAGAAAATTCCATCCCTGAGAAATAACCACTTTACAAAACTTGATGCATTTAACTACAAATTTTTCCTCATAGTATTAATATATTCATAATTAATATCATTTTTGCATATGAGTCAAAAATATTTACACTGTTTTTCAAGTTGATTTCTTTCACTTAATATATCTTGGGAATATTTCACTTGTCCCTGCATTACTTGCTTCATTCTTTTTCAAAGACTGTTTAGTTTTTCATTATCTAAACAGCTCCGTCACGCTATATATTAAGATACTTCTCATTAGTTGCCTTTACAAAGAAAGCTACAACAAACTTTCTTGTAGCGCTCTCTTCAAGCACTTATAGGAATATTTATGTAGAATAAAGCCCATAAAGTAGAAATGCTAAATATAAAGGCATAAACATTTTAAATTTTTAAATAAATATTGCCAAATTGTCCTCAAAAAAGACTTTCCAACCCCATTAGTATTACCCCTTCAAGCAACTTCCAGCATCCTTCAAGTCTTGTGAACCTGGGCACTGAACAATTTTGCAGCTCAAGATCCTGAATTATGAAAGGAGAAAAACGTTTGCCAAATCTATTTCACCACTTTGCTATAAAGACCAAACAAAATATTCTGAAGAAAAACATTTTGTAAAAGTTTGAGCTTCAAAACCCAATTTTTAAATTAAAATATCTTACTAACATATGATAAAAAAAAAATACCTGCATATGTTAAAAAAAAAAATAACAACTTTTATAAAACAAAACTGAATGTCCCTTCCATGTCAGACATCCAGTCCTTTCTGCCTTTCTGTGGAGGCCAGGACAGCTCTGTTCAAACACAAGCATAATCATGTATATGCATGTGATTATGAATATGTATATACATACATATATAACTCTATGTGTATGTGTATTTTATATTTCAAATTTGACGTCTTTGATGGATCTGGCAGATTGTGTTTAACTTCCATTCTAAACTTCTGGAATGCAGAAGCTGGAAAGCTAAAACATACGTTCTCTTCAACTCCTATGACTAGAATTCCAGATGTGAGGTATTTCCTACCAAATAAATGCAGAAGTGTAAGATTTCCAAATAGGAAATGGGACAGCATGAGGCCTCTGCTGCTTTCCCATGGCTGCGGACATGCACACTCATGGAGGCATTTGTTTTCTCTGGGCATCCATCCTTAGGCGAGATCCCAATACCAAGTCAATACGTCAGAATTGCCAAGAGGTGGGACATGGGCCACCCATCTTGTTGGTGTGGATCACAGCAGATGCGGCATGGTTCTAGAACTAGTAGGAAAAAGGGAATTCACTTCTCTAGGCCTTATGCTGATCATGGTGGGACAAAGAAATCTGGGAGCACCACCTAGTATGATTTAACCAGAGTTTCAAGTTAACAATTCAATGGAACTTTTCTTTCCACTGTGTGTATCACACACAGCCACACCTAGTAATTTACCTCCCTCGGGGTTTTACACGGCATTTACTTTATTTCTTATCATAATTTTAATAGCCTGACTTGAACTGATTTTATTCTCCCTGATACAACTTTTTCCATCCTTTCATTTTTATAGCCTTTGAGTCATTTTGTTACCAAGAACGCATTTTTGTAAATAAGATATAGCTCACCATGATTCCGTATTTGAATTTTACCTGATGTTGATTCTCTTTTCCCTGAATCATTCTCTCATTCAGTCCCTATATTGATTTTACAATTGGCAATATTTTTATTCCAAAATCTCTAAGAAGTAGCTGTTTTTCTATAACCATTTTTACTCACTTATTTATTATGTTTCATTATATTTGCAATTTCCCCCTTATCTCCCTAAGGCTTTAGTTTGTTTTATTTTTTTTTCATTTTTCATTCAAGTATAACTTACGGAATTGTCCCTTTTTAGTGTATAGTCCTGCAGGTTTTGACATACATAATTGTATAACCACCACTACCATTAAGATAACATGACCTCAAAAAGTGTCCCCTTGCCTCTTTAAAGCCAACTCTGCTCTTACCCCCAGCCCTGATGACAGCTGTCAGTTGTGCCTTTGCCAGACTGTCACATGAATGGAAGCGTATGTATGTCGCAGCTGGAGGCTTTCACCAAGAATAATGCATTTACAAGTCTTTCACGTTTCTGAGTGTGTCGAAGGTGTGCTGCTTTTTTGTTTTGTTTTTATTTGTTTTCAAATTCTATGTTTTTAATCAGCTCCATGAAGGACATCCTAAACACTATATGAGACACGACAGAATATTTCTCTCTTCCAATATTAAAAAAGATGACATTCACAATCATTTTTAAGAAGCTCTTCTATATAATTGGGGTGGTGGTCTCATAAGGTACAGTAAAAAACACCTCTTAGCAATCATGTTCTTGACGGAGATTTCTTGTAGGTACGTGTGGAAATTGCTTCCCAACTACATTAAGTGTGTATGCCTCATTTCAGCTGTAATTGTCTCTGTAATTCCCTCCAGAGTAGCAGTCATAACCACCCTGGCTTCCGCCACCATGATCTCTGGACCTTGCAGATCCGTATCCCTATCTCCAGGCCGACTGTCATACTGGCTGCTCCCATATCCCTCGTCCCCACCACCATTAGAGTAGCTGCGACCACACCCATGACACCCAAAGGCACCCCCTCTGGTTCCCCTGGCTGACTTGCCCACATGGTCCACGTGGATCTGGCAGCCATCCAGGAACTCTCCATCCATGGCTTGCATGGCATCTGAGGCATGCTCTGGGTTGGCGATGAAGCCAAAACCCCGGGTTCGGTCTTTGATGACCACTTGAGAGAGAGGCCCGAAGCTGCTGAAGTGGTCTTCCAATGCCTGCTCATCAGTTTTGAAACTGAGCCCTCCCTCAAAGAGTTCCCCTTCTTCAGACAACATCGCAGGGAATTTGAGGCCTGGAAATCAGAAAATAAAATGGCCTGAGTAACAGCCAACGCTGAGGGGCAGAGATAATGCATTGCTTTTTATTATGTGGATGCATCACAGTTTGTTTAGCCAGCAGCCAGCTGAGGGGCATTTGAGCTGTTTCCAGTTTGTCTATTAGGAATAAAGCTGACATCAGCATTTGGGTACAGGTGTTCGTGTGAATGTAAATCTTAACTTCACTTGGATAAATACATGGGATTCAAATAGCTGAGTCATATGGCAAATATATATTTAACTTTATAAGATGCTGCCAAAATGTCTTCCAAAGTGGTTGTACCATTTTATATCACCAACAACGGATGAGAATGCTAGTTGCTCTACATCCTTGTCAGTATTTGTTTACATTTTTGTTTTTCCATCCTAATAGGTATATCATGGTTTTGCATTGTGGTTTTAATCTGTATTTTCCTGATGACTAATGATGTTGAGCATCTTTTCATGTGCTTGTCATTCACAGACCTTCTTTAGTGAAATGACTATTCAAATTTTTGTCCATTGTATTACTGATATGTTTTTCTTACTACTGAGTTTTGAGAGTTCCATATATATTCTGAATATTAGTCCTTTAATATGTGCTTTGTATATCTATGACTTGTCTTCTCATTCTCTTAGCAGTATCTTTCAAAGTCCAGATTTCTTATTTTTGACAAGGTCCAAATTAGCAATATATTTCTTTTATGAATTGTGCTATTGATGTCACATCTAAAAAATCTTTGCATAACCTGAAATTGCAAAGATTTCCTCCTCTCTTTCTTTCTAGAAGTTTAAAGGCTTTAGATTTTACATTTAATTCTACAATTCATTTTGGGTTAACTGTTTTTATGTGGTGCAAGGTATGAATTGAGATTTTTTAAAATATGGACAATCAATTGGTCTAGTGCCATTTGTTATCCCTTCTTCATTGAATATACATTTGTTGAAAATCAATTAATTTCTCCCTAAGGTTTTAAAATCCTGTTCTTGTATCCTTAAGAACAGTTTCCTCAAGTATACGTCATTATTTTTCATGAGTTTGCCATTCTCTTTTACATTCTGGCTTTTCATTACTGTTTGGTGAATTTTTACTGTGTTTTAATCTTTATGGCTGAGATTGTTCACTAGATTGTTTCCTGCTTTTTGTTTAGCTAATATAATGAACGGAGTACCTAGCAGCAGATCTCCTGGCTATACATGATTCACCTTTGACATAGCCATCTTCCTTGGGATTTTTTTCTATTTTTTTTTGCCAGAAGCTTCCATACTCAGTACTTTTATCTGGAGATAAATAGTCATATCTCTGCTATTTGTCCCTGCCTTGTGCTCCTACTGCCATCAGTTTTTCCTGGGTCCTCTTCTAATGCCAGCTTCTATCACCTCCAGAAATGAAGCGAAGCTGGTGTGTGTCCCACCTTCTGTGATAGTGTTCTGTGTTTTCACCACATTTTCTCTCTACAAATACAGAAAGGCCACTCAGCATATACTCTTAAGATGAACAAAAAAAATGAATTAATCTCCGAGTATTTCATAATGTCCTATAGGGTGGTGGGAATCAATGTGTCTCCAAAAGAGGGTGAAGGGTAACTATACTGGGAACAAAAAACCATGTCAGAAGAAAACCCAGCACCAGGCCCTCATTTTGCACACCATTGATAGATAAAGTAGAAGTCACAAAATCCCCTTTGTTTCATTTATTTCTATATTTACCATCCAATTTGATGGTACTATATCAAGGAGCATACAACTTTAGTCACTTTAAATTACATGCCACTTAATGTAGTAATTATCTGTGCTTGCCTAAATAATTAATATATATTTATCCTGAGTTATGTTGCCTTACTACATATAATGACATACTTTATAAGCTTAATCTTTAGCAGTAAGATTGTAATTAAATGCTTATTGATTAGGTAATTCTAAACTCACTGCCAAGAAACGTTCTTGCACATAGCGCTTATCTGTTTCCAATTCCTCATTGTTTATAAATAACTTAATAGAAACCTTATTTTGACAGAAGACAACTCATTTAAAAATGTTTGTTAGAGAAAGATTTAATATATTAAGAAATAAAATTAATTGAAATGGAAAACTCCTTATATTTATAATATAACAAAGATAGAATGCTTATATTCTGAACCCCAAAGAAAATGTTTGAGAAGAAACTCTCTTGCTCATTGTTAATTGGAAAAATCAACAAATTTTCTGTATGACATGCTAGTCAAGAGTTATTTAGGCAATGTTAAACTCATGAATAAAATCAATCATGCAAAAAACCACGATCAGTTTCTGTGCCATTTATGATGTCTGCACATATTAAACTAATTGAACACTAAAGACATTTTTAAATGTAAAGATTTTTATTTCTGCATGGAGCCAAACATTTAGCTAAAAGAAAAATGTTAGGACAGCTGATTTTTGCAGTTATTATTTAAATGAATGGAGAAGAAATTTGTCAGGGTTATTGTTTAATAGTTCTACATGGAAAATGGAATTTTCTCTACATTAGAGCATCCATGCCAGAAAGCGTGATCCCAGCACAGGCCTAACTGAAGTTGTGGGCATCACCGAACCCACGCAATACGTCCCGAGAAGAGACAAACAATGACGCACTTCACAGTTGCTGAGATGGTTAAGAAAGCTTGCACAGCATTTAACACTGAGTTTCTGAATCTATTTTCAGAATTTTGCTTTGCCGGGCAAATTCCAATCGCTTGAATCAAGAAGCCAAAATGGAGGTCAATTAAGATCTCTTCCTGAAATAGCTTCAAAGTCATCAACTGTGAGGAAAGAGGAAGACAGACAGAGGCAGCAAGGCAGGAGCCAACGCGCTCTCCCTTCTGATCTGAGGACTCGTGCCTTAGTAAAGTCCTATGTCAAGCACCTCATATTCTGAGTGAGAGACGAGAGCGTTCCTCCAACGCACTGCACAGGACGGACCTGATTTAGCTTCCCTGGAGCCCACAGGGCACACGGATGGCCTGGAAAATCATGCAACCAGCCCTGAACTGGAGGAAGAAATTATAGATGCTCTTTTTGGTAGTGGAAATATCCCAGGACCTCTAGCTTGATTAATTCTATGTCAGCTGTATGCATAATTGTTTCTCACTTGCTTTTAAAAAGTATATCTGTTCTTGGATGTCAGAGCAAATTTCAGCTCAGCAAAATGCTGAAGGGACTAGTTCTGATTTTTGCCAATTATTTGGGATGACTACATTTCCAAAAGAAAAGACAGTTTAAAAAATACGAATTTCACACTTAAAAAGTATGTCACCCTGATCCTCAAAATTTCCCTTTTGATTTATTTTGTCCTTGCCTCCTAAGCCATTCAATCAAAACTAGCTATTAGTTTAAAATAGTAACTATGATTATTGCTCAATATCGATTGCTAGTCTTTCTGCAACTACCTTGTCCTTCAGCACAATGGTCTTGTTAAAACCCACAGTGAAGTTTACAGTTTACTATTGAATAACACCCATGAAAGTTTATCTCAAAAGATCCTTCACTCTTGCTATAGTATTTCAGAATGAAGGAAAATATTGGAATAAGCAAAAGCATTAGAGGGTTTATTTTCTACTTTATGCATAGGTCTTTAACGGGTTTGAATCTGCTTGTAGTTATGCAGAATCAATTAAGTAACTCTAAGGGGCACTTATCTGGCAGACCCAAAAACGAAAAGCCACCAGATTTATAGGATTTTAGGAATTGAAGAGACTGTAAAAGTAAGTTGGTTCAGGTTCTTATTTGACTGATGAGGAAATGGAATCAAGGGTTATTAAATGATTGATTAACTAGTATTACACACCTAAGTAATAACTTCTCACTACAGTGTGACTTCCTCAACAGCAGTTTTAATCTCCTGAAAGTTTATTAAACAGCTTTCAGTTTCCTGGTGCCTGTAGTATGTATGTATGCATGATGTGTGTGTGTGTGTGTGTGTGTGTGTCTGCAGGTGTGTGTAATTTATTTCAACTGTCATGGAATCCCTGGGACTTTCTTCTGCTCCGTGATGCTAAATGGGAGAAGTTTCCTTAGTTTCTGTGGCTTCAAGCAAAGAAAAGTATAGCTTCTTGGGTAAACTGTTGCCGGGAAGATTCAGCTCCATTAACCAAAACCCCTGTTGTAGGTTTGTTTCCTTTACTCGTTTTCAAACATCCCTTTATTACAGATGCTGATATTAAACAATTTTTGAGAAAATTTCTTTCTCAATGAGGCTCTGCGGTTTGACGATTTCATGTCCATTCCGTGTGAGTTATCCCAACCTATCAGTATTTCCAAAATAAGTCCTTCAAGCCAGTTAAGCCTCAATCTGGAAAATGACAAGAGAAAACCGGCGTGTTTTGAATGGTGTGCAATTAAATCAAATTGCTTGGGTAAGCCAATACTATCGCATCTCCAGGCTCTAAGCTGGGCCTCCTCCCAGCAAGGTGGGGAGTGGCTGGATCTGTCTGCAGCTGCGAGTGGTATCAAGTGCTGCCAGGCGACCTGCCCTTCCCTCCCGCGCTGCCTGGCGGTCGAACACATTTTGAGGTTCCTGTTTGGTGCTCCATTTACATAATTCTTACTCTCGGATATTTTTCATGGGAAATTTCAAAGAATACAGAATCTCAAGAAAGAATTGATCAAAATATAGTTAAATTGTTTAAAAATGGTGGAAATGTTGATTAAAAGGAAAGAAATCGTGCTCCTAAATAATTGTAAAGTATAAAATTTTTTCTCTCCTTTCACAATTTTAGTGCTAAAAGTCAAGAAGGTTGATTATTAAGTATGATTATTCAATTTCAATTTCTTGCAAGGTGTTTGGTCTACAAAAGTTACCATGATTATAAAAATAATCTTTGCAATAAGAATTCAGTTGAACTGCTTCAAAATATCACTCAACACACTTTACTTACTGACTACAGTTTTCTGGGTTAGGACCCAGAAATCGCCAGTTGTACTAATATATATTTTTTCTTTTCTGTTCCATTGTTGACTGGGGGTATGGATGAATTTAACAAACTCTGGAAACAAAGATATATAGGAAAATTTCCCTTTGCTTATGTATTTGGTTTGTTAACCAGACATTCAAGAGAAAAACTGGCAACATTTTCTTATGAGATCTTATCAGAAACAAAGCTATTTTATTTAAAATTGTATTATAATTTCTTACATGCCTAATAAAAATCTTTCTAAAAGTAGAAAAAAAGCAGAAATCTTACATGATGAAAATTATCTTCATAAATGACCAATAGAGAATATTTACCAAAGAAATACGACTTATTGAATCTGATTCTTGAGGTAAGCAACCAGAATCTTAGAGATGTAGTTAATCTTTAGAAAATAAGCATTACGAATTCATTAGGAGTTTTTTTAATATTTGAAAATTTATTTAGAAATATTTTGGAAGCTCTTAGAAGTGATATTTAAATAAAATAAGCGTGGGAGAATAAAGAAACAAAAAGAATGTTAGGGCAAAATAATCCATTATTTACAGGGTTTTTAAAAAATCAAGATTCAGATAAACACAGACTCCAACCACACATGGAATTTGCTGGAGAAATGTAAACAGCAGTTGTTTCTAAAGGGCAACCTGATGGTTGCAGAAGGACAGTGTTCCTCTCCCAGGAAGAGAAAGAATGCGTGCCCCATGTTGACAGTGGGGTACATGTTCTCCTGAGCGTGTGAGGACTCAGTTTCCCACAGTACATGGGGAGTCCCCAGTGCCCCAGACGAGAGCGGCGACAGCTCCAGTGAAATTGCAGCTGGGTTGGATGGATCTGCAGGGCATGTTTGAACTCCCAGAGGATTGGTAACAGCTTCTGAGCTTCTTTGGTGAGGAGGGGCCTTGTTCCTTCCGGGCACCCCCGCTAGATATCCACCACTCTGCGCACAGACGATGTGTTTGGTGCGTTGTAGCGGCAGTGGCCGTAGTGTAAGGGCCTGCGAGTCTCTGATTTTACCAAGAATAGCCAGCAGGAACCTGGCGCCCACCTGGAGACAAGCAGGTGCCTGCTGTGAACTGCTCCAGGGGTCTGTCTCTCCTTTCAAGGCAGGAAGAAAAATTGGTAGAGGCCACCATTCCAGCAATTCCACTTATTGGCTCAACATGAAATGGCAATTTTGTTACTCTCATACATCACAAAATTAACCCTAGTCTAGACATAGCTGCTAAAATATTTAAGTGTATGTCATTTTACCTTCCTTTCTTTCCATCTCCATTATTTTATGTTAGGTACAAGTTGCCTCTATATTGTTAATACTCTTTCAAAACAACAGCCTGGTTCTTTATTCAAGTTCATCAGAAGATGGATCCTAACGATATAGCGAATCATAGATAGAATTAGAAAGAAACATGTGTTTTGTCTACAGTTCTATGAAAGAAGAATGAGCATATTATTTCTTCAAATAAAAGCAAAAAAAAAAAAGGCTTGGAATTAACAGAAAGATGGATATTCAATTTGTAAGATTGAACTTCCAGTTACTATTATGCTAACGCATGTGTAAACAGGCCAAGAGAGGATTCGCAATGACAGACCAGGAGAGAAGGACCAATTCTACTAATTCAGAAGACACTGGGCGATTCACACAACAGCAGTCATTGACTTCTTATGGGATGGTCCTTCTTTATTTGAGTGCTCATTTTATAGAAGACATTTTGCACTTTGATTTTAAATTATAGAATAAGCTTCTCAAGGGCCAAACCCCTTATGGAATTGACTAAATCTATCCATTCAGATCTCACTTTTCAAAGTAAATTAAGGATGATAGAAAGAGATAAACGTGTGTCTGAACAGCAAGTTCTCAAAAATACTGCTGAGGTGTACACATTTAAAAAATACAAGTACTATTTCCCTTGGAAATATACATTTAAACCTTTTTTAAAAACAATAAACTAGGGTGAACACTTTTGCTTTTGTGGTTGGAATTCTACACACTTGAAAAGGAATATATACCTTAGATCAAAATGTCTCAATATTTTGACAATTTCTTGGAAAACATTTAGTCTTATCTCTCAGCTGTGTTCACTGAAACACTGCTCATTAGCCAGGCACTACCTTAAACATGACCTTCAATACAGTGTCAAGGTGGGGGGCAGCTCCGAGAGGACAGCAGCCACTCTAACGATTTACTAGAGTATTTCATCCAGTGCCAGGAAGTTGTGAAGCTTTCCAGTTTCTTTCCTCTATTCTTTTTTTTTCTTTCTTTTCCTTTTTTTAGGTCCAGTCTATTCTTAACAACCCCTGGCTAGGTTAATTTGGCTGTCTCAAGTGATTAATTGCTGTGCTCAAAAGTAAATATCCTGTGCCACATCAAATGTCTTTATATGTACTGTGTGTGGTCCCCTTGCATTCATCAACAGATATGTATATGCAGTGTTTGAGCAAAAGCCTGCTCTAGTTTGTCACACAAAACAATTCCGAGTGAGGACATATTCCTGGAATAGCAGAGCTGCAAAGAGGGGAGATTCAATGGGTTACGAAAGCGTCGCTACTAATGGCACCTCATACTCCCGAAAAGGGCTGAAAGCTTTTCTTTCGTGGGTTGTCAAAATACCTTAATTAGGAAACGGAATATCAGAGAATCACCTGGCAGCCTTTCCTCTCTTTTCACATTTGAGCATTCACTCAGCCAGCTATGAAACATCCAGTGGCTATCAGAACGGCATTTAAACTAATGGGCAGGATAGGACCAGCGTTAAATATTGCCACCAACCCAAATGTCACTAATTGCATTAGTATCTGTCCAGCACGGGGGACTAGGGTACACTGAGAAGGACAGGATCACCTTGATTATTCTGGAATGAAGCAATGGGGAAGGAAATCAGGGTAGATGTTTTGGCCGTAGGTTCTTGTTCACAAAAGAGTAGAATAAGTTACAGGCCTGCAGCAGGAACTCCCATGTGTCTTGCTATAAGACCGAATCACTCTGCTGTGGAGGCTCAAATGCATCTGGTTCTTTGCACAGGAAGACTTGTTGTTACACAATAAGTGATATGCCAGCAGCAAGGACCTCGAGAAACTAACCACTGTTGGAAAAAGGACCATCATTCTTTTTAAAAAAATGGGGGGTGGGGTGGGAGAGTCAGGAAGTTTTAGCCAATATTTAAAGTAAAAGATGAGTAAAATATGAATTTAAAATGTTCACAGATTGTAAAATCCAGTCAAAATGGAGAGGAGGGGAAATTCTCCTGTGCCTGGCAGATTTTAAGGGTAGAGAATAATCTTCATTAGCTGTCCACATGATTGCATTCAGCATGTGAAATCTTGATGATCCACTTCACCGAGCCACAGAGATGATTTCTCTTCCAGCAGTCCAGAGACCACATTCAGCAAAGACCTGCAGTAGCAAACGCACAGATGAGAGTTCCACAGGAAAGGGAGAGCATTTGGGCCACCTCTTTGAGAAAAGGGAGTAATATAAGCCTAAACCTTATA
>JAQZBX010006177.1:0-54001 GCA_029593785.1 Cabassous unicinctus | reverse complement strand
ATTTGACAAAATATGGCATCCTTTCTTGATAAAAATACTACAAAAGATAGGAATTGAAGGAAACTTTCTCAACATGATAAAGGCCATATATGAAAAACCCACAGCTAACATTGTACTCAACAGTGAAAGACTGAAAGCTTTCCTGTTGAGATCAGGGACAAGACAAGGATGGCTATTGTTCAATACAGTACTAGAGGTTCTAGCTAGAGCAATCAGGCAAGAAAAAGAAATAAAAGGCATCCAAATCAGAAAGGAAGAAGTAAAACTTTCACTATTTGCAGATGATGTGATCCTATATCTAGAAAATCCTGAAAAATCTACAACAAAGCTGCTAGAGCTAATAAGCGATTTCAGTAGAGTGTCAGGATGCAAGATCAATATGCAAAAATCAGTGGTGTTTCTATATAATTGTAACGCACAATCTGAGGAGGAATTCGGGGAAAAAATTGCACTTACAATAGCAACTAAAAGAGTTATATAATTAGGAATAAACTTAACCAAGCATGTAAAGCACTTGTATTCAGAAAACTATAATGCATTGCTAAAAGAAATCAAAAAAGACCTAAATAATTGGAAGAACATTCCATGCTCATGGATTGGAAGACTAAATATCATTAAGATGTCAATATTACACAAATTGATATACAGATTCAATGCAATCCCAATAAAAATTCCACCAGCATTTTTTAAACAAATGGAAAACACAATTATCAAATTTATCTGGAAGGGTAAGAGGGCCCGAATAGCTAGAAACATCTTAAAAAGGAAAAGTGAAGTTGGTGGACTCTCACTTCCAGACTTTAAATCATATTACCTAGCTACAGTGGTAAAAAAACAGCATGGTATTGGCAAAAAGATAGACACATAGACCAATAGAACTGAAATGATGGTTCAGAAAAAGACCCTCACATCTATGGCCAAGGGATTTTTAACAAGACTGTCAAACCCACCCAGCTGGGACAGAACAGTCTATTCAACAAATGGTGCTGGGAGAACTGGATATCCATACCAAATGAAAGAAAGAAGACCCCTATCTCACACCTTATACAAAAAATGAACTCAAAATGGATCAACAACCTGAATATAAAAGCAAGTACCATAAGGCTCCTAGAATAAAATGTAGGGAAACATCTTCAAGACCTGGTGGTAGGTGATGGATTCTTAAACTTAGGGAGCAATGAAAGAAAACATGGATAAATGGGACCTCCTCAAACTTACACTTCTGTGATTCAAAGGACTTCACCAAGAAGGTGAAAAGGTAGCCTACTTAATGGAAAAAAATATTTGGAAATCACATATCCGATAAGGGTTTGATTTCCATTCTATATAAAGAGATCATACAACTCAATAATAAAAGAGCAAGCAATCCAATTGAAAAATGGGCAAAAGATTTAAATAGACATTTCTCCAAAGAAGAAATAAAAATGGCCAAAAAACACATGAAAAAAATGTTCCATATTACTAGCTATTCAAATGAAAACAACAATGAGATATCATCTAACACTGCATAGAATGGCCATTATTAAAAAAAACAGACAACAACAAGTGCCGGAGAGGATGTGGAGAAACAGGAACACTCTTTCACTGTTGGTGGGACTGTAAAATGGTGCAGCCTCTGTGGAAGACAGTTTGGCAGTTCCTCAAGAAGCTAAATATAGAACTGCCATATGATCCAGCAATTCCTCTGCTAGGAATATATCCAGAAGAACTAAAAACTATGACATGAACAAACATCTGCACACTGATGTTCATAGCGGTGTTAGTCACAATTGCCAAAAGATGGAAACCACCCAACTGTCAAAAATGAATGGATAAACAAAATGTGGTATATACATAGGATGGAATACTATGCTGCAGTAAGATGAAATTGGGACACATGTGATAACATGGATGGATCTCAAAGACATTATACTAAGCAAACTAAGCCAGACACAAAAGGACAAATATTGCATGGTCTCATTAATATGAACTAAATACGAAGAATAAACACATGGAGTTAAACTCTAGAGTATAGGTTATTAGGAGATAAGAGGGGGTTGAGAATAACTATTGATGCTTAATGTATGCAGAAGTTTTAATTAACTTGACTGTAAAAGTGTGGAAATGGATAGAGTTGATGGTAACACATTATAGTGAGTAGCAGCTGGTTTATAAATGGGATTGTGGCTGAAAAGGGTAGTCGAGGGAAGAAAATGTCAAATGAAAGAAAGCTAAAGAATAATCTAGGAACTGAATAACACAGTGAACCCAGAGGTGGATGAGAATTGTGGTTGAGGGTTCAAATGCAAGAGCGTCCTTCTGTGAGCTAGAGCAGATGTGCATCACTATTGCAGGGTGGTGGGAATGTGGAGAAGCATGAGAAAACTACAATTAGTGTGACCTATATACTGTGGTTAACACCAATACTATAATATTCTTGCATCGATGCCAAAGACGTACTGTGTTGATAATGGAGGTATATGGAAAAAGTGTGCCAAATGTATGCTATGGACCATGGTTGGTGGTAATAGTCTGATTTATCTCATGATCTGTAACAAATGTTCCACCACGGTGTGGTGTGTTCGTGAAGGGGTATTGTACGGGAATTCTACATGTGTATGATTGTTTTGTAAGTTCACAACCACTGTAATAAAAATATATTTTTTAAAAATACGGTGAGTTGGGGGGGAACTACACCCAATATAAGATAGGGCCTATATTTAGTAGTAATATTTTGATGATGCTTTTGCATAGTTTGAAACAAATGTTTCACAGCAATGCAAAGTGTTGGAGGAGGGGTGATGTATGAGAGCCCTGTATGATGTTATGCATGTTTATTTTGTAAGTTCACAATCTTTACTATACACTTATTGTTTATACATCTTCATGTATGAATGATATACTTCAATAAAAAATATATTTGAAAAAACAGGCCAAAAGAATTTTCACTAAATTGATATAGTGATTGCCAGAAATTAGGAAGAGGTATGCAGTTAAGGATAGAGTGCAAAAGGGACTTCATCTTTATCTGCAACATTTTATTTCTTTTAGTAAAAAAATGACGAAGTATAGCCAGTATAAAATATTAACAGTTGTCCATTCTGGGTAGTCTGTAGGTAGTGGTTATAGCACTTTGTGCACTCTTTCACATCACTTAAATTTCTCAAAATTTTAAAGACAAAAAAACTTTGTGCTTTTTATAGCAAAAAGTTCCTTTGCTCTTCCAAAAAGAATAAAAGTAGTCTTCTTAGAATTCCTGTAATGACCTCCTTTCTTGACCAAATATAGCCATTCGGCAACTTCGCCCTGCATCTCTGACAGGAGGAGGGAACGAGCAGGGTTGCGAATGCAGAAGCATGATCTTTATGAACTTGACCTCTTCAACACAGTGACGACAGGGTTCGGTCCAAGGGGCAACAGAAGACCCCTGACGTCACCTCCAGGCCCACCAGGGCATCCCGACTACCGAACAAGGGCTCCCAGGCATTCCAAAGAACCAGCTTCCCCAAACGTCGTCTGTTGGGTTAAAAGCTGCGTCACCACGTGTGTTACGGATTCTCAAGCTTAAGTCTGCACCTCTCCGCCCACGCCGCCCCGCAGCCCCCTTTCCCAGCAATATCCTGATCTCGCCGGACCCTACACTCTCTCAGCAAAACTAAAACGTATTTATTTTGGAAACTAAAGCTCAGTCTGTACACTCATTTCGTTCTCAATCATTTCACAGCCAAAGGTTGCATTGCCAAGAGTTATAAAATTAGAGAGGAAATGAAAATCTGTTATTTTCACAATAAGGCTCTTTACCTTAGCCAAAATATTTTCAGTCCCAAAACAATCCACATCCCCAAATGTTAGAGTTTTCATATTGATTTATTGATTTTAGGCATTTGTTGTGGGTCTAACCAAACCAAGTTTTAAACACGGAGCGATTTTTAAGCTACGCCTGGAGCTACTGGCTAAGCTTTCTGGTATTGTTAGATCAACCTCCGACCGATGTAACGTGTGTGACGTGCTCATCACGGGCTGGCCAGACAGGTGACTGCGTTACCTTTATTTCTCCACTGCATTTTACGGTACATATTGTTCCGACAAATGCTTCTACTCACTTCACATTTTTATGGTGCATGCTCCAGGCCAGTACACAGGCTCGTTCCCGTTAGTGCCTGGACGGGATTTCCAGTAACAGTGATGACAATGACAGCAAACACTCCTGCGGTGCTTCCAGTGTGTCATGCTCCAAGTTCTTTCCATGTGTTAATCCAATCGTTCCTCTGAGATGGGCAGTACTCATGATCCCCTTTATAGCTTATAAAACTGAGATGTGGCGATAAATAACTTGCTCAAGGTCATAGAGGTGGGAGGGGGGAGTGGTGATCCGAGGCAGGCCGTCTGGCTCCAAGGTCCCTGCTCTCAGGCACCACGCTACACTCATTATGTTCTAAACTGCTTAACAACTTCCAGGAAATGGACTTTTAGACAGTTTGTTTACTCCTTCAAACAATGTCACAATAAATATCCTATGGGGGGGGGGAAATATATATATATATATATCACTATCTCTTTAAGATTCATTTCTAGAAGTGGGATTGCTTGTCTTAGGGTAAAGGCATTTAAAATTTTGGTAGATATTGCCAAAATGACCTCCAGAAAAGCTACATCCATCTACGCTCCCCCAAACCGGGCTATTTTTATGCCCTTCACTAACCCTAGATGCCATTAATCCTTTTTCTTTCCTGATAATGATGGACAAAAAATGGTATCATGTCACTTTAATTTGCTGGTCCTGATCTCCTGTGAGCTTGAGCAGCATTTCAATTATTTATTGCCCATATGTATAAAGGTTTCCAAATTTGGCCTTCTTGCTTTTTTGCACATTATTCTACCGAGTTGTCTCTTCTCATTGACCTGCAGGCACCCCTTACCCCGCATACCTTGCCAGGCAGGCAACATGTGCTGGACACATCGTGCTTGGAGCTGCCCAGTCGGGGCAGGCCCCCGCGGATGGCCCAGAGGCAGAGGGCTGAGAGCAGAGCTCACGAAACGGCAGCGCTTCCCCCACGCAGAACTGCCAGCAGAGACACACACAGCGAAGCTCACCCGAGGCTTTCGCTCATTATCCGTCCACACGAAGTCATTTCCCTTTGTGGTAAATACTGTATTGATCCAAAGTGATGCACTAAAATGCAAACAAGACGGCTTCCAAGAACCTCCGAGAGGGGCTACGGTCTTGCAATGGTCTGGATTTGAATTTTGAAGTCATCACTTACTTAACTGGGAGGCTTTGGGCAAGTTGGTTAATGTTTCCTACCCTCCAATTCTCCGTAGAACAAAACTCCTAAAATCCACCATGCAGCATGGTAAGAATTAAGGATAATATTTATAAGTCCTATTACAGAGGCTGGCCACATGATCAGGAGTAATGACGTTTACTATTATTACTATTAATACTTCTATTAATAAGGAAGAGGTTTAAGGAGAGGCAAACTTTCCAACTTGTCCAATGGAATTGACATGTCTGGCTTTGCTAGTTTAGATTAGGGATAAAACAAGCCATTTTCTTTTATTTTTCTAATTATTTGCCCAAGGAATAAGACATCTGTCTTCCTTTTCTTCCTTTTCTCCTTCCAGGTCCAGGGACCCCAACTGTGCTGAGGGGCCTGGCTCTGCTTGCTCCCACCTTGAGGAGCTGGTGCCACAGCTCGGGCACGCCCCCTGAGCTCAGCGGGCTCCTCTTACCCCAGCCTTCGTCCAAGACAGTGTGGCCAGCAGCGCACACCCTCTTCCAGCCGCAGGGGTCCTCTGAGTGGTGTGGGGGTCTGCACACCACCCCCATGCAGGACGACATCCATCTAAGCGCACTCTGGCAGAGGTGGCCTGGGCTCTCAGCTTTCCAACTCCTGGCACTCATTCGTCTCCCAGAATTCCAGCCTGTCCCAGGAGCGTGGGTCAGAGCACACCTGCCACCTCGCTCACGCAGCACGTCTACCCTTTAGACCCCGCATTCCTGGTCCTCAACCTGCCAGTCTCTCCACGTTGCCCCAGCCTGTGCCCTTTTTCCGTCACAGAATGCAAGAAATCACTTTGGGAACAAATAGCGCTGGGGTCGCACTAAGCTATCGTCTACTCCCCTTACTTGACAAGGGACCTTTCTCGGATCTGGGCATTTCCTGAGGATTCAAAGCCATCCCAGGTGCTTACAAAGCAGCAGGAAGGGAAGGATGTGAAGGTCCAAAACTGTGATTCAACTTGGAGCTTGGGAAGCTAATTCCTGAAAAAACAGACAGAAAATACATTCCCACCTTGTTGGAACTGCCAGGTCGAGTCACTCTTCTGAATCTAGTACCATCTATGCCATGCATACATAAACAAAGACAATTTTTATACAAACCATGACTGTTTCGGTGGAAGCATTTATTAAGGAAAAAAATGTGCTCTGAACTCTGAAAACCAAGTAAATAAGCTTTTCTGGAAAAAAATCAAGATTACAATTTTTCTTCATGTGCCTACTCTTAATCATCCCAGTTTGCAAAGCCTTTGAAAGCAAATTACTTTAATTAAGTCAGCGAAGTGGTGGGAACTTGTTAAAATCATTGACTGAGCTGTTTTTACACATCATCTTTTTTGAAATTAAAGGACTCTGAGAGACCACTCTTTTGGATTTCAATAACCCACAAGATTCTGTATATTCCTTGATGTTGCAAAAAATATCTGAACACATTTAACCTAAAAGGGCAGAAAAAGAAATGAGAGCACTGCTTATTTGTTCTTGGAAGGGCAGGTGCTCACACTTAAATTGGACATGAATGGAGCAGAAAATGGAAAATGGAGCCTGGATGCATTTCCCACTGCAGAACTGCTCAGGCTCAGTGGAATCATGCATTTTGATAAACTGCAAAGATGTATGGGCACAATAACCTCGCAGCTTCCAAAGATACCCTCAGATGGCTGATGCTATGAAGCACACGTCGTTTGCTGGCATGCCTTTGGAAGGCAGACCTCAGGAAGGGTCTGACTGCCCAGGCATGTGATTCAGTGTCGAGATGGCTGATAGAGCAGAAAGTGAGGCCTGCTTTTCTATCCCTATCAATGCGGAGATGAGTAATGAATCCAAGAACCATCCTGCAATGCCTGGCTCTGTGGCCAAATGCTGGGCAAGGGCTGGGTACACTTGGCTGTGCACATTCTTGTTCTCAGTCTGTTGGAATTAAAATGGAGTGCTGCTTTCAGTTATGTAAACCTGGAGTCAAAGCATGATGCTGTCTACTCGATATGCTCAATTAGAGACTGATTTCGTCTGTTAAATGAAGTAATCTCTTTGATTTGAATAGAATTTAACAGTGATTTTATTTGATCAAATGACTAAGCTCCTAAGTATATTTTTTTTCCAGGAGGTGCCAGTGATTGAACCTGGGACCTTGTACATGGGAAGCAGACACTCAACCACTGAGCTACATCTGCTCCTCTCCCTTAACTAGTTTTTTTGACAGAAGTTAATTATGTTAAATAAGCAGTATATTTTTTATCTAAAAGGTTTTGTTTTTCCTGGGTAACAGTCTCTACTCTATCAAATACATGTGTTCCAAGCATGTATGGATTTCAGAGTATGGAATCCATCAGTAGAACAACTTAGATGTAGCAAGCTAATAGCTCAGGTTTGATTACTTTTTAAACAAAACAGTAGACTCATTTGAGTTTTAAGGAATAATTTAAAAGACAGAATGCTTCATTATATTTTCTTAATCTCCTCATACCTTGAGATAGTATGAGAAAAAAAAACAGAAGAGAATATAGAAAGATGAGTAAGAATGTTAAGAGGTCAAGCTAAAGCATAGGTCTAAAATTACATGTTTCACATTCAGAAGTATAATGATCTTTGATAAGAGCCACCAAAAGGATATTAATTAGAAGTGCTGCATTAGCATTCCCGTGCTGTCTGAATTTCCAGTCTAGATTTAAAGACTATGATATCATTCTTCTGGGTTAAAAACAGGCCAAAATGGTAGAGGGATTTAAAAGAAGAAAGTAGAGAGAAATAGAATTGGGAAGACCAAAGAAACTATAGTCTGGGCTCCATTTCAATACAAATCTGCAGTGTGTCCTTGAGTAAAAGGCAACTATTCCAATTTAGTTCCATTTCAAAATGGGAATGACACATTCCTTTACACAGGTCCAGTGTGAAGATAAAGGAGACTATACACAGCATGTGTGAAAAATGTAAAAGTAGATCGATGATACAGAGGCTAGCTGTAATATGAATACTATTAGAAAAAAATTTAGGTTTGTATTTCCAGTATTATCAAATAAGGGGATAGGTGGTATTCTGTAAGATAGCATGGGGTCCATCGAAAAAGATAAAGATACAAATCATGTTAAAGGTTTTCTCACCAATGGTAAAATAAACTTGCAAACTACATATACGAAGGACTGTTACTAAAACCTGTAGATTAGCTCTAGTCATTAGGATGCCAGCAAGAATGTCTAAAACCTTCCAGAGAACTTCAAGGAAGAAAAGAGAAGGTGGTTTGTGTGCATTGAAGGATTTACTGGGCTAATATGAGCTAGTATTTTATCAAAGTGCTGAGGACATGACCACAAAGAGTAAGGACTTGATATAGGCAGTTATGGAAACTATGGATGTTTTTAACTGACTTTCAACTATTGAGGAACAAGGATTCTGTAGGATGTAAATCTGTTGAGTTACAAATACTAATAAACCCAGCACCAAATGGACTGTTCACCCATGTGATAATAGCTTTATAATCTAGGCAATATGTAATTAATTCCAAGGAGACACGTTTCTGGAATTAGCACCTTCAGGAAAATAAGTCTGAGTTGAGAAATCAAGGAGAGAACCAAGCTCCCATCCTCGACTAAAACTGGACATTTCCATCAGGATTCCTATCGATCCCTTTCAAGGTAAGATAGACTTCAACATCACCTTTCAACAGCTCCTCTTTGTTTTTCTATGCTTTACCTGGTGGCACCAGCACACTCTCAAGACCGTCAGAAGCATGCATTACTCAAGGCCGCTATCTCACATTTGAGTCCCTCCACAATTTCGTCTTAAATGTTCCTCCATTCTGTCCCTTTCTCTCAATTTCCACCGTCATGGTTTTAATTTAGCTTCTCATTATCCCTAATCTAAAACATTGCAAGAGAGGCTTCATTGGTCTCCCCATCACTTTTCTCTACAGCCACCCTCCACACCGCCACAAGCGCTATCTTCAAAATACAGAACCTATTAGGCCATTCCTCAGCTTAAAATCCTTCAGTGAAAATATGGCATACATCATGATTTGTCTCCTTCTTTTCTCTGCAGTAACAACACCACTGCCACTCATCATATTTCACTTTTATCCATAAAGACCATTGTTCTCTAAATACATCATAGGGTTCCACTGCATCCATCAGAAAAATTTCTAATTGTCTTTTAAGACCCAAACCTGAAATTACTGTCTCTGTAAAGACTTCTCTGCCTGCCCCATATTGATTACTGCCTTCTCAATGCCACCTCTGTAGTTTGTACATAGTTTTATTACTGTACTCAACACACTGCATTCTAATTAGGTATCCCTATGTATATTATCGCATGATTCATGGGCTCCCAGAGACCAGAGCTATTTCTCAGTAATTCTCGCGTCCGTCACATCTAACCCAGTGCCTGGCAAAAATAGGTGCTCAAGAAATGAATACGAGAGCCCCCCAGCACGGAAAGGCAGCCTCTCCCCTGGGAGTCAACTAAGAGATAAGCTACCTTTAAGTCCAAGTAACAGATAGGGAAGCACGGAAAAGAAGAAAGGAGGGGTAACGGGTGGCCAAGAAAGCAATTAAAGAAAGGCTCCACCACGAGGGCAAAAGTAAACAGCTACCAACACATTTTTAAATTAAACTTGTGGCCACGACTACCTATCCGGGTTCTCCTATCCGAGGAAGTCCACTGGAGCATCTTTAGCAGAGAGCAAACAACACAGGGAAGAGCCTTAAACACACCCTGCACAGGTGTTTAGTGATGACACATGAGGACTGTCAAACATTTGAAAGACTGGCAGGGATAGGAAAGAAACTGTGGTCACTCTGTCCAGGATGCTCTATTCCAGCGCAGAATAGTATCAGGATTAGACTTAAAAATACCTTGTAGTCTTGATATTCTATGACCATTAAAAAGATTTTCCTCTTAAAGGGATGTCTAATTACAAGACTAAGACCTTCCTTTTAAGAGCTCAAAGCACATAAATGACTAGTATCTTATGTAATTTTTATTCCATCTAAAGTATTACAGTACAGCAGAGACCAAGGCCAGACCAAAACTAAAATGCAGATACTTCTGTTAAGCCTTCTGGTCTCCCTTCATACAGATTAATTTTTCTCTGTTGATTGACATGGAGGTTGAAAAACATCCTGGAAAAATAATTCCAGCCTTTCCACTATTGGGATTCACACATATACAAGCATGTATGAAAACTTGGCATGGTGTATGTGGGAAGGACAACAAAAGGCAAACTCTAAGGAGGGAGTGAGGAACCCCTTAGGAAGACATTCTGTAAGGTCAGAGCGTGGGAGGGAAGTGACGGTCCCGGGCAGCGCATGGGAGCTGTTAGCTGAATTGTATTAATGCTGTGCCCCTCACTGATCATGTTTATGTCAGGGGCAGAGCAGGGCATGTGCAGAATAAATAAAGCCATCTTCCTACACGCTGTAAAACTTTTGGAGATGACAACATGTTATTGGACCACCCTAAAACTAAGAATACAGCAGAAGAATTTCCCGATAACTTTGCGGGAGAATATTATGCCCCAATATCACTCTGGAGGAATGAGCTGTATCCATATTTAAGGCAGAGGCAGAAGTAGAATTTCCTCCTTTAGGGGAAGAGCAGCACCTCGATGGGGGGAAGCTTGGCAGGGAGTAGAGGTCAAGCAGAGGAGTGGACAGTTCAGCCAGAGCAACATCAGCACAGCATTCCCTGCTGGTTGGGGAATGTCAACGGACAGGGCAGGCCAAGGCTCAAGGCCATCGATTTTAGTGCCTGCAAAGAGTGGTACAAGTGGTGGTCAGGGCAGGTGCAAGAGCAGGACTAGTCTGCAGCAAACGGACAACCATATGAATTCAACCTTGGCGCCATCTTTAAAGTGTAGGAGCCGTACCCTGAGGATAAACAGGGATACTGACCAACAGGTGACAGGCACTCTGAGTTCCTTCTCTTATACAGCTGGACAGTATAGAGCTCTTGAAGTTCAGTGTTAAATGTAAAGAGGTACTTACTGGTATCCACACCTGGTAATGTCTGGGAACATTAACTATGCTAAAGATCTACATTAAGAATACCTTCTCTAAAGCACATTTCAAAGCATAAACTTTGAAACATCCTTTATGGAATGCCATTAAATCAGGGCATACTGCCAAAGGAACATGACAGAGAACAGTGGGTCTGGAGACATTCAAGGGCAGCCAGAGTGGTTCCACTAATCACCACTGATGGGCTTCTGAGACGGATCTGACCCCCAACCCTGGATTCCCAGAGGACAGCTTTGTCTTAGTATGGCCTTCAGAACTCACTGCATTCTTGTGCTAATTTAGAGGAACATGCAGCCCAGGGCTCAGAAATTCAGAAGAATCTGAGTGGCCGGCTTGGTTCAGAGACTACAGAGTAAGCAAGTATAAAAGGCACAAGGACAGGAGCCGTGAGGGACAGCCGGTCCTGTTCAGTAGCCAGCTGCTGGGATGTATAGTCTACCACTCTGTATCACTATCATGTGGCAGTATTGATATCTAACTTACTGACTTCCCAGGAATACAAGGATCAAATGAGACAGTAGGTATTTCTGGAAATGGTTCAAGCGAACAGAAATAAAAGGTATTATTTATCACCTTTGATCACCTCTCAAGGAGTACCAAGTCCCATTTATTCATGAAAAACTTACTGAACATCTATGTTCCATGGTCTACAAGGCACTGGGCAGATATAAAGAATATTAAGACATTGTTACTCTCACACAGAAGCTCATGGAAGAAAATTATAATACAAAGAGAGATTTTCCATGCCAGAAATAAGTATAAAAAAATGGGAGATACAAAAAACGGCATAGCAATATTTATACAAATGAAAACAACATAAATGTCCAATATGAAAAGACTAATTGAATAAATTTCAGAACATGCATATAATGAGTATTAAACAGCCATTAAAAGAAAGTGTTTATAAAGAAGTTTTTAATGATTTGGAGAAATGTTAATGACAATGTTAAATGAAAAAGAAGTAGTATGCAAAACAGAGTATGTGGAGGAGGATAAACTTTGGTAAAATTAAACACATAAGACTCCCTCTTCTGGCTATGATGAATTAACTATACTAGTATTCTCATTGTAAACACAGTAAGAGCGCATCAAGATATATGAAGGAAAAACAAACAGAGCTGAAAGAAAAGCTAGACAAAAATGACCAGGAGTAGCTGAATATTTCAACACTCTTCCCTCAGTAACCGGATTCGATCAATTAAGTCTTCTAATCAGCCAATAACCAACCTGACCAATAGATGTTTTTAAAATATTACACCCATCTACCACAGAAGAGACATTCTTTTCAGGTGCACACAGAATATTTCCAGGAAAGACCATATGTGAGGTTTTAACAGAAGTCTCATGAATTAAAAAGTATGAATTCATACAGAATATGCTATTACCACAACAAAATAAAAAATAAATAACAAACAGATATCTAGAAAATGACCAAGTATTTGGAAACTAAACAATGCAGTTCTAAATAATCTATGGGATATAGGAAATTAGAAAATAATTGTAACTAATACAAATTAAAATGAAATATCAAAATTTATAGGATGTAATTACAGCAATGCTTAGAGAAAATATTATAGTTTTAAATGCTTAGAAAATAGGAAAGGTCTAAAAATCAATGACTTAAACTTTCACCTTAAGAAGCTAGAAAAAGAAGAAAGAATTAGAACAAAAGTAAACAGTAGGAAGGGAATAATGAAGGTAAGAGTTAATATGAATGAAATACGAGGCTTTATAAAAATAAGAAAAATTGATGAAATCAAAAGTTCGACAAATTTGATAAACTCCTAGTTAGACTGACCAAGAAGAAAGAGAGAAAATATAAATGATCAATATCAGGAATGAAAGAAGGAACATCACTACAAATTCTAAATATTCAAAGGAAAATAAGGGGACATTATGACTAAATTTATGACAATAAATTCATAACAGGTGAAATGCCCAAATTCCTTAACTCAAATTACCAAAATTGATGCAAGAAGAAACTGAAAATCTGAAAAAACCCTATATATTTTTCAATTTTCAAAATCCTAATTAGAAAAATTTCCTAAAAGAAAACTCCAGGCCCAGACAGCTTCACTGAAAAAAAATTTCAAGCATCTTAGGAGGAAATATTAACAGTCTCACACAAACTTTTTAGAAAGTTAAGGAGAACATAACATTTCCCAGCTCATTTTATAAATCGGCAATACCCAGATATCAAAACCGGACAATGACATTAAAAGAAAACTACTGGCCAGTATCCCTCACAAATATAGACATGAAAATATTTAACAAAATTCCAGCAAATTGGACCCAGTAATATATAAAAAGGATAATATATCATGACCAAGTGGAATTATCACAGGAATGCAAGGTTGGGATGATATTCAAACATTGATCAATACAATTTATCACATTAACAGAATAAAAAAGAAAAATTGGAAGAGATGCAGAAAAAGCATTTGACAAAATTAAATATCCATCCATGATTAAAACTGCTCAGCAAATTAAGAATTGTAGGAGACCTCCTTAATCTGATAAAGGCCTACAACTAATATCATAATTAGTGGTGAAGGACTAAACACATTCTCTCTAACACTGGGAAAAAGGAAAGGATGTTTGTTCCTATAATTTTTTTTTAGTTTTTTATAATATATTTTTATTACAGAAGTTGTGAACTTACAAAACAATCATGCACATATGTAGAATTCCCATACAACACCCTGTCACCAACACACCACACCATTGTGGAACATTTGTTACAGATTATGAGATAATATCATCAGACTATTACCATTAACTATGGCCCATAGTGTACATTTGGCATATTATTTCCATACCCTCCTATTAATTAACACAATACATCTTTGGCATTGATGCAAGAATATTACAGTACTGTTGTTAACTATAGTCCATAGGTCACACCAATTGTATTTTTCCCATGCTTCTCCACATTCCCACCACCCTGCAATAGTGATGTACATCTGCTCTAGCTCACAGAAGGACACTCTTGCATCTGTACCATCAACCACAATTCTCATCCAACTCTGGGTTCACTGTGTTATTCAGTTCCTAGATTATTCTTTAGCTTTCTTTCAAATGACATTTACTTCCCTCGACTACCCTTTTTAGCCACAATCCCATTTATAAACCAGCTGCTACTCACTATAATGTATTATTATCAATCCATTAAGTGTTTGATTCCCATTCTATATAAAGAGATCATACAACTCAATAATAAAAGAGCAAGCAATCCAATTGTAAAATGGGCCAAAGACTTAACTAGACATTTCTCCAAAGAGGAAATACAAATAGCCAAAAAGCACATGAAAAAACTTTCAATATCACTAGCTATTAGGGACATGCAAATCAAAACGACAATGTGATATTGTCACACCACACAGAATGGCCATTATAAAAAAAACAAACAAACAGAAAACAGTAAGTGCTGGAGAGGATGTGGACAAATAGGAACACTCCTTCACTGTTGGTAGGATTGTAAATGGTGCAGCCTCTGTGGAAGACAGTTTGGCGGTTCCTCAGGAAGCTAAATATTAAACTGCCATATGATCCAGTAATTCCTCTACTAGGGCTATTTCCAGAAGAACTGAAAACTATGACATGAACAGACATCTGCACATTGATGTTCATAGTAGCGTTATTCACAATTGGCAAAAGATGGAAATAACCCAAGTGTCCATCAACCAATGAATAGGTAAACAAAATGTGGTATATACATATGATGGAATTCTATGCTGCAGTAAGAAGAAATGAAATTGGGACACACATGATAACATGGATGAATCTTGAATACATTTTGCTAAGCGAAGTAAGCCAGACACAAAAGGATAAATATTGCATGGTCTTAATGATATGGTCCTATCATTATAATTCAACATTGTCCTGGAGATTCCTGACCAGTGAAATAAGGCAAGAAAAGCAATAGAAACATAAAGATAGGGAAGAAATAAAGAAGTAAAACTTTCTTCACAGACGACCTGATAGTCTATGTAGAAAATTCTAAGAAATCTACAAAAAAGCTGCTAGAACTAATAAGCAAATTTATCAACGTCATGAGATACAACATCAATAAACAGAAAATGAATTGCACTTCTATGTACAAGCCGTAAGTAACTGACAAATGGTACTAAAAATGCAATTTATAGTACCAATAAGACACATGATTCAGGATAAATTTAACAAGATATATGTAAGACCTGTGCACTTTCACATTGCTGAAAGAAATTAAAAAGATAAATAAGGGAAGAAATATACTATGTCCATAGATTGAAGAGTCGATATTATTTGGGTATCAATTCTCCTCATATTAATCATAGATTCAATATAAACACAATCAAAATCATAGCAGACTTTTTGCAGAAATTGGCAAGCCAATAGTGAAATACGTATGAAATGAAAATGACCTAGACTAGCCGACACGATCTTGAAGGCATGGAGCACAGGTGGAGAGCTTGGCTACCTCATTTCAAGACATATTATAAACCTGCAGTAATCAAGACAGCGTGGAATTGGCATAAAGATAGCAAATAGATCAGTGGAAAAGAAGAGAGAGTCCACAAATAGACTGACGCAAATACGGCCAAATGATTTTTCATTATAACGCCAAGAAAATTCAATGGGGAGTGCATAGCCCTTTTAACAAATGGTGCTGGAATAAATGGACAGCAATATGGAAAAATTAACTTTCACTCCTCTCTTACACCATACACAAAAATGAACTCAAAATGAGTAACAGACCTAAATCTAAGCTAAAACTCTAAAATTCCTGTTAACAAAAAAAAAGATGATCTTTATAACTTTGGGTCAGGCAAAGTTTTCTTTTTTTTTTTTTTTTAATATATTTTCTATTTATTTTTAAAAGATACTTAGGTTACATAAAATGTTACATAAAAAAATATAAGGGATTCCCACATGCCCCACTCCGCAGGCCTCCCACTTTTCCCCACATTAACACCTTCTTTCATTAGTGTGGTACATTCATTGCAGTTGATGAACACATTTTGGAGCATTGCCACTGAGCATGGGTTATAGTTTACATTGTAGTTTATACTCTCTCCCACTCAATTCTGTAGGTTATGGCAGCATATATAAGGGCCTATATCTGAAAGGACTAAATATAAAAGGAAAACGATAATTTGGACTTCATCAAAATTGAAAACTGCTGTTCTACAAACGACACCATTAACAAAATAAATATGCAAACCACAGATCTAGAAAAAATATTCACAATACATTTAGCTGACAAAAGATTTGTATCTGGATATTTAAGAGCATTTACAATTCATAAAAAGAAGACAACAATCCAACTTAAATTCTGAACAGACCCTTCACAAATGTAGATACATGAATAGTCAATAACCACATGAAAAGATGCTCAACATCATTAGCTGAAAACCACAATGAAATAAAACTACACACTTATTAGGATGTCTAAATTTGAAAAGACTAACCATTCCAAGTGCTGGCAAGTATGTGGAGAAACTAGAACTCTCCTACATTGATAGTGGGAGTGTAAAATGGAAAAATCTCTCTGGAAAAAAATTTGGCAGGTTTTTTTATCTTTTTTTAAAATAAAAAAGATTTTAAAATAAAATTACACTTACCATATAACCCAGCCATTCTATTCCAAGGAACTAACTTATGAGAAATTAAAAAACACATGTCCATATGGAGATTTCTACAAAGATATCCATAGCAGCTTTATTCACATTGGCCAAAAATCAGTGGAAAGGTCTGTCAAAAGGTGAATAATAAACAAAATGAGGTAATTTCATACCAGAATATACTACTTTTTAATATTTCTTTGCAATCAAAAGGGATAAAATACTGACACTTGCAACAACTTGAGTCAATTTCAAAAACATGCGGAGTGAAGGAAGCCAGGCACAAAAGAATATATGCTGTATGATTCCATTTATTTGAAGTCCTGAAACAGGAAATGCTAATCTATAGTGATAAAGTTTTGGAAACCAGATCAGTGGTTACCTGTGGCAGAGAATTGAGAGGGCGTTTACTTTAAAGGAGCATTAGAAACTTCTCAGGATGTTGAAGGTATTATTTATATATCTTGATTGAGGTGTTGGTATATGGGTGTATATATTTGTCAAAACTCATCACACTGGCTTCTGGTTGACCAAGATGGCAGCATAAGGCACTCCAGGGTACCATTCCCCCACAGAATTCTTGAATAACTAGAAAAAAGGTGGAAGAATAATTTTCCTCACTCTAGAAAACAGTTAAAGGGTTGCAGTAACTGGACAAGTGCCAAATAAAAATAATGCCTCCTTACAAATGGTGGAAGAAGCTTGTGTTCCCCTGCTGGTCCCTCCCCCACCGCAGCACTGTGGAGTCAGCCTGTGCGCCCATTGTGGGTTCCAGAAAGAACAGAATAGCCCCTCCATGCACATTTGGGTACTTGCATGTTGGTGCCGATCTAACTATTTGAAATGGACAAATTCCTAGAAATACACAAATTCTCTATACTGACAAGAAGAAATAGAAACTCTCAAAAAATGAACAACAAGAGATTAAATCAGTACTCAAAAAATTCCCTTCAAAGAAAAGCCCAAGACCAGATGACTTCACTGGTGAATTTTACCCCAAAGATTTCAAGAATAATTAACACCAATCCTGTTCAAACTTTTTCAAAAAATTGAAAAGGAGGGGATATTTACTTCCTAATTCATTCTATAAGGCCAACATCTCTGTAATACCAAAGCTAGATAAAGATACCAAAAGAAAAGTACAGACCTATATCCCTTATGAATATAGATGCAAACATCATCAACAAAATACCAACAGCACATTAAAAGAATTATACAACATAATCAAGTGGAATTTATTCTAGGTATGCATGGGCGATTCAGCATAAGAAAATCAATTAATGTATTACAGCATATTAATAGAAAGAAGGGAAAAAAACACATGTTCATCTCAGTTGACATAGTAAAGGCTTTTGACAAAATCCAGCACCCATTCTTGATAAAAACATTTAGAAAACTAAGAATAGAAGGAAAAGTCCAAAACATGATAAACAGCACACATGAAAAACCCACAGCTAACATCATACTCAGTGGTGAAGGACTGAAAGCTATCTCACTAAGATCAGGAACAAGATAAGGATGTCCACTGTCACCACTCATTAGTAAACACTGAACTGGAAGTTCTGCCAGAGCAATTAGGCAAGAAAAAGAAATAAAAGGCACCTAAATTGGAAGGGAAGAATTAAAATTTTCACTACTTGCAGATGACATGATCCTATATATAGGAAATCCTGAAAAATCCACAGCACAGTGGTTAGACCTAATAAACAAATTCAGCAAAGTGGTAGGGTAGCAGATCAAGATGCAAAAATCAGTAATGCTTCCATCCACTAGTAATGAACAATTTGGAAAGGAATTCAAGTAAAAAATTCCATTTACAATAGCCACTCAAAGAATCAAATAACTATGAATAAGTTTTAAAAGTAGGTGAAGGATTCGTGCAAGAAAAGTACAAAACATTGCTAACAGAAATCAAAGAAGATCTAAATAAATGGAAAGATATTCCATGTTCATGGATTGGAAGACTAAATATTGTTTAAATGCCAATGGTACTGAAAGCAATTTACAGGTTCAGTGCACCCCAATCAAAATGCCAACAGCTTTGCTTGCAGAAATGGAAAAGCCAATCATCAACTTTAAATGGAAGAGTAAGCATTCCTAAATAGCAAATGTCATCTTGAAAAAGAAGATCAAAGTGGGAGGACTCATACTTCCCAATTTTAAAACTTATTACAAAGTCACAGTAATCAAAACAGCATAGTACTGGCACAAGTATACAAGATAAATAGGCCAATGCAATTGAATTGAGAGCTCAGAAATCAACCCTTACAACAATGGACAACTGATTTTCGACAAGGGTGCTAAGTCCACTCAATTGGGAATGAATAGTCTTTTCAACAAATGGTGCTGGGGAATCTGGAGATTCATATGCAAAAGAAGGAAGGTGGACCCCTACCTCACACTATCTAAAATATTAACTGAAAATAAATCAAAGACCCAACTATAAGAAGCAAAACTATAAAACCCCTAGAAGAAAATACAGGGAAGCATCTTGAGGACTTTGTCTTAGGCAACGATTTCTTAAACATTACACAAATACACAAACAACCAAAGAAAAAAATAGATAAATGGGACTTCATCAAAATGAAAAACATTTGTGCATCAAAGGGCTTCATCATGAAAGTAAGGAGACAAACTAGAGAATGAGAGAAAATATGTGGACACTACATATCCAAAAGGGATTACCATCTAGAACAGGGGTCCTAAAACTTTTTTGTTCTACAGACTCCTTTGCCAGTCAAGTGAAATGAATACTACTATAATTTATTTATTGCATACATTCATAAGTGAAAGAAATGCTAAGTTTCAGTTAGAGGTCAGAGAAAACAAAGATAATAAGTTGATTTTTTTCTATTCAAGCTCATGGACTCCCTGAAATCTTTCCACGGACCCCTGTTTAAGAACCCTTGATGTAGACTATATAAAGAAATCCTACAATTCAACAACAAAGGGACAAACAACCCAATTAAAATTTGGCAAAAGAGTTGAATAGACGACATTTCTCCAAAGAAGATATACAAATGACTAAAAAGCATTGGAAAAAGATGCTCAACATCAATAGCCATTAGGGAAATGCAAATCAAAACACAATGCAATACCATTTCACACCCATTAGAATGGCTACTATTTTGGGGGAAATAAAACAGAAAATAACAAGTGTTGGAGAGGAAGTAGAGAAATAAGAACAATCCTTCATTGTTAGTGAGAATGTAAAATGGTGTATCCACTGCGGAAAACAGTTTGGCTGTTCTTCAGAAAGTTAAGCATAGAATTACCAAATGACCTGGCTTTCCACTTCTATGCATCTACTAAAAGAATTGAAAGCAAAGACTGGAACAGATATTTGCATTTGCCATGTCGATAGTGACATTATTCACAATCACAAAAAGATGGAAGCAACCCAAGTGTTCATCAACTGATATACATACAATGGAATAATATTCAGTTGTAAAAAAGGAATCAAGTCCTGACACATGTAACAACATGGATGAACCTTGAAGAAATCATGTTAAATGAAACAAGCCAGACATAAAAGGACAAATATTGCATGATCTCACTGAAATGAAATAATTAGAATAAGCAAAATCATAGAGTCAGAAACTAGAAGACAGGTGATTTGGTTCATTGCTGGGGTAGGGAATGGAGAGTTAATGCTTAATTGCTACAGTTTATGTTTTGGTAATGGAAAAGTTTTGGTAAAGGATGGTAGTGATGATAGCATAATAATGTGAATGTAATTAATAACACTGAATTGTATGTTTGAATATGGTTAAAAGGGGAAATTTTAGGTTTATATATGAGATTAATTTTTTTAAAGCCATACAACACAAACAGTAAGTTGAAATTAATAATATAATTATAATATTATTTTATCAATTGTAAAAAAGGTACCACATTAATGCAAAATGTTAATACTAATGAAAACTCTGTGTGATGGGGGTGTATGGGAAATCTGTATTTACTGCATGATTTTTCTGTAAACCTACAGCTTCTCTAATTAAAAAAAAATTTTAAAGCCTCATCTAACTGTGCTGAAAATAGATGTATTTTGTTGAATGTGAAACATACTTCAATAAAAATTGATTGGAACAACAACAACAAAAACTTGACAGAAACCTAATAAAGAAGCTCTAATGAGAGAGAGAGAGAGAGAGAGAGAGAGAGAGAGAGAGAGAGAGACTAAATAGAAGTTATAATAAAATGTTAGTAACAATTACTTTAGGAAATGTCATCATATGTAATTTTTCTTTAGTTCTTAATACTTTTCTATGTTTTCCATCCTTTAATATTGAATATGCATTAATTTTATAATAAAATGTTATATTAAAAAACAGTATACCATTTTAAGAAAAGAAGAGAGGGAGGGAGAGGAAGGCTAGTTAGTTGTGGGAGTTTGTAGAGAACAGGGCATCAAGGAACTGTTTACAGAGAAGGGGATATTTGCATTGGATATTAAAGAATTAACGGAATTTCACAGGATTTCACCAAGCACAGATGAAAGAGGACATCATCTCACAGAGAA
Organism: Cabassous unicinctus; assembly: GCA_029593785.1. Classification (NCBI taxonomy): domain Eukaryota; kingdom Metazoa; phylum Chordata; class Mammalia; order Cingulata; family Chlamyphoridae; genus Cabassous; species Cabassous unicinctus. The sequence continues at coordinate 32,605 of JAQZBX010006177.1, read as the reverse complement.
GAAAACAACCTCTGCAGAAGTGCACATGGAGAAAGCAGTGGTAATATGCACAAGACAGGATAATGAATCTGTCACCATATTCTTGATTGAAAGAGACAGTTCCATTCAAGTCAGATCATTCAGTGCATCAGAAATAGAGGGAATTCTGATTCAGAACTTTTTTAAAGGATTCATTGGTAGCGAGTTTACCTCTGCAATGAGAACCGTCTGCAACTTTTAAGTTACTGAGTGCTGGTGCCCATTACTCAGGGATGATGACATGGAGCCTGAACGAGATGCACGGCATTGTGGTTGGGCCTGGGTCTTATTGGTGATGTCACACCACCTGTTTCCAGAAGTTCACTTTTTAAAAAATAACTTTATTACAAATTCAAAAAAAAAGAAAAGAAAAAGACAGCTGTAGCAGTTGGGCAGTTTGATGTAATTGTGAATTCCAAAAATAGATACTGGGTTATGCTTGTAAACTGGTCTGTTCATCTGGGCATGATTAGGTTATGATTAGGGCGTTGACTGGGCCACGTCAGTAGGGCATTGAGCCCTACCCCTTGGTGGGTGGGGAATCAAATATAAAAGACATGGCAAAGGACAGGGTTGGAGCAGTTCTGATGTTGGAGTTTTGATGCTGGAGCCCGGGGAGGCGAGCAGATGGAGGAGCTTGGTTGTGAGGAAAGAAAGAAGGTCCCGGGATAGAGACAAGCCGTTTGACTGACAGTTTACAGCTGGCCTTGTGGAGAGACGCAAAGCCTAGAGAGCCTCATAGTCTACAGCTGACCTTGTGGAGGAAACAGAGGTGCTGAGCCCAGAGAGAAACACAGCCCCGGGAAGAGAGGAACCCAAGAAGCCTGAACCCTGGTAAACGTCGGCAGCTTCCAACACGTGGCAATGGACTTTGGTGAAGGAAGAAACTTATGCTTTATGGCCTGGTAACTATGGACTTCTACCCCAAATAAATACCCTTTATAAAGACCAACTGGTTTCTGGTATTTTGCATCAGCACCCCTTTTGGCTGACTAATACAACAGCTCAACAAGTTATGGATGCAATACTTCTAAAAAGTTCTGTCCAGTCACTTTTATCTCCTCTAATTCCAACTAATAACTCGGTTGTTCCTCTAGTGTTCAGAAAGATACACAGATCAAGGCAGATTAGTTAAATAACAAAGTCAAGGTCTCCTTATTAATGAAAAAATGAAGAAGAGAAAAAATGCTTAATATTCATATCTCAAAAAAAACAAACCCCATAATCTTTTTTTTGATCTTTAGCATTAATATAGTAACAACTTTGCTCTTGCTACAAAAACATTACAATGTTGTTAACTATAGTCCATAAATTACATTAGTTATATTTTCCCCATGATCACCACATTCTCAACACCCTGTAGAAGAAAACTCCTGCATTTATATTTTTAACCACAATCCTCATCTACTGCCGAAATCAGTGTTTTACATTCCTTACATTATCCTCCAGCTTTCCTCCAACATTAATCTCCCCACACTACTCATTTCAGCCACAATCACATCCATAAATCAACAGTGCTTGTTACATTCATTATAATGTGTTACCATCAAGTCCAACTGTTACCACATACTTACATTTGACCTTATTAAATAATCTACATTCATCAAGCATCATATACCCCTTCTCATCCCACATTCCATCTCCCACCAACCTACACCTCAGAGTCCAACTCCAAAGGTTTACTCATTGTATTTAGTTCATATCAGTGAGATCACATAATATCTGTCCTTTCGTGTCTGGCTTATTTCATGCAACATAATATCCTCAAGGTTCTTCTTCTTAACTCAAGGCTTTTATGTATTCATTTGTAATAAACCCAGAAATTCAAAATCAGCAAGCTGTTTCATGGCCTTTTAGAGACCACTGCCTTGAAAAAGTATTCTAAAATGAACCAAACACCATTTTTCTTGCATTACCAATATGTATACATATTACATATGTGTACAATTATAATTTTTCTTTCAGTCTTTCTTTTAAACAAACATAAAAGTTCAAAGCTATATAAGAATATAGGATTACCAATCTTTGACACTCTAAGTTTTATCCAGTTATATTTTTCCTTAATCATAAGCATATATGTATTCTATATATATATATGTTTTCTCTTGACCTGGTAGTCTGGGTTCCTCATTTGCTGTATCAAACAGTTTATTTGTATAAATTTTGCTTCTAAAAACATTCACTATCATGACTACATGGCAAAGCCTCAATTCCCAGTAACCCTTTGCCTAGAATCTACCTCTGCTTTATAGAATTTTCACTGTTCATCTCCTCTTTAATCTTGAGGGTATCAATATCCTCCAAAAACTTTGCCCACCAAACAAACTGCTGTTCAGTACCATTAAGAACAGTGCTCCTCAAACTGGAAAGTGCACTCGAGTCCCCTGGTAATCTCCAGCTGCGGGCACTGACGCAGTGAGTCGGGTGGGGAGCCGCAGATTCTGCATTTCTAAGGTGCCCAGGAAGCCCTTGCTGCTACTCTGGGGACCACAGCTGGGCTAGCAAGTCTTTACGAGGCTTCCTACACATCAGGCTGTGATCTTTCCATACCTATACCCTTTGGCCATTGCAGTCTCTTACCTTCCCAGATATTTTATTCCCTTGACCGTGACTAAGAGATTCCTCAGGCTGAATTGATTTAAATTATATTCCTAATGCCCACTGGTAATTTTGCATGCTGACTACTTCTTAGCACATTCCTTATCCTTCAAATACTTTTGTTTTCATATTCTTAGTTCAGTGTGCTTGCACATACCATCTTCTTTTTCCGTATTAGTTCTTTGAAATCCACACTCATTAATCTTTTTAGGTCTCTGTTTAATTTCACATTTTTCCCTCCCTAAGTTGTTAATCATTATTCTAGAATACAAAATTCAATAGCCTTCTCTCTTCCACGTCATTTATATGCACACACAGGTGTATCTTCACACACATATATATGTATAAACACACACATACATATTGACCTATGGAAAAAAAAAAACAAAACTCCAAAAAAACCTCCAAAGAGTGTCAAACCATTAGAAGGCAAACTCATTGGATATAGTCTAGTTCCATTGGGCTCAAAACTCAATTCCATGAAACAATTTTAAAAAATCAAAATTTAGTCGCCGTGTATTATCTACATACTTTAGATATTTAAATCATTTCCTGAATTGGGCTCTGTTCCACAAAGAAATTTTTCCCCATTATTTGATTTTGCTCTCATCTTCTTCTGGTATTATTTGTCAGTTTTGTGTAGCTTCATTCTTTCTCCTGAAATTCTGCCTTCAGAGTTTCATAGGTCCTCATTCTGTGGCACTGCTACTCTCCATTTTGAAAATGTATCTCAGGCCATTCTTTGGTGATCCAAAGTTTCCCTTAATGTTAATTGGATTTTGACTCCATGAAACTGTTGGAGTCAGTTTCTGGGCTCATTCGTGAAATGTGGCTCATTTGTTCAACATGCCTTCCGTTTTCACTCTCATTCACACAGCTCTCCATTTATCAAGCATTTACTGGCTTTGGACCTCAAGAACTTGAGATATATATCACAGACTTGAAATTCACAAACTGCCTCTTTGCTAGTAACTGCCATTTTTATCAGTGCAAGCAACTTATCAAGCTCAGACATGTCTATTTATTCTTATCACCTTCAAATTCTACTGACTTCCTATATACCAAATAAACTTTTACAGGGGGTCTAAAGCAGTCAGTACATATAGTGGAAAGTTAAAGGAATATACCCACCTCTCTTCCTCTAATTGCTTTGTATCTCCTACCTAAACCACAAATTTGAATCCATGTATGTATAGTAATCCAATGTATCTGATGAATTTGCAAAGGAACCTAGAAGTTTACTTTAAGTATATGACAAAAGAAAAAAAACAACAACAACAACAACAAGAAGCAAAATCTGACCTACCCAAACTTCTATCTCAGACTTACTAGAAAAGACAGAAACATGATCTTAGAACACCTCGTATTATCTTTACGATTCTACAGTTATCACTCTTCTAAAATTGTATTCAGATTCTCAGAATGTCTTATTGGGCTGTCATAAACATCATGACCCTAGTCACACGCCAAACTCTTCTTTGAAATGGGTGGGAATATCTCCTTTTGGAATGGACTAGGAAAAGGAAAAAATGGGAAAACCCACAGGGATCAAAGGCTTATCCCCAACCCTTTTCCTAAAGTTCAAGCCCAAATTCACAAATCCAGAGGACACAGGGCAAACCCTAGCTTGGTCCAAGCATCAACATCCAAGGGTCAAAGTAGAAGGAAAGGGGATGTGAGGAGAGGACCACACTTCTGCAGTGTCAGTGCTAAGGGTCACAAGGAAATTACCAGGTCGTGGAATGAGAGGTCCAGAACAAACAAGAAGCTTAGGCATAGAAGACTGACAGAAGCCAGGTGAGGGAAATCAGGCTCCCCCTCATCACCAACCTGCCTGAGACCTCCACATGGCCACCCAGGACACAGAGAGGATGCCCTTTGGGTCCAGGAAGCTGTCAGGACTGGCCATGTGGGAGCCAGCGCTCACTGCTCTCACCCACACACACTGGCCTGGGGCACTCAGCATGGGACGGTTACAGAACATTCATTCACAGCTTGCCCTTGATGGCAGGAGAGGGCTACTGGCTTTGGTGCCTTAGACAGAGCATCATCTCCACAAGACGAGACTCCCGGAGTGACACTTGAGCAGGAAGGCACAAAAATGTTAGTCAACGTGCTATCCTCCACATTTTCCTTCTTAGCATTCCTGACCACACAGGTCTGTCCTCACAGTGAAGCTCTGCTGAAAAGAAACTGAGCAATGCACTATTTTACTTTAAAATCTGGTCTTTAAGAGCGAGCCCAGGTATCTCAGAAAACCCCCTTTACAGCTTGATCTTTGCACCTGTGGCCCCTCCTGCTTCTCTCCCTCAGGATGCTAAGATCAGGTGTCCTTTCCGACTTTTCTTACGTACCAATTTTAAATCTAGTCAAACGGCACGCACGTGCCCTTTACACAGGTGTGCAGATGCTGTTTCTGCCCCGTGCCCTGTGGAGGCCATGCTCTGTGCACCGGGCACACCTGGATGCCTCCCCGGGCACCTGAGCTCTGCCACACACCTGCAGCAGCGCCCGCACTTCCAGGCAAAAGGCTTCGAGCAGGTGGTCACCCCAGTCTGCTTGGGCACGGTCTCCTCGCACTTTTGCGGTCCCTCGCCACGCTCCACGTCGTCTGATTCACCAGATCACTTCGTCATCCTGACCCACGCGTGTCCACATTGCCAGCCGCAGCTCTCTCTCCTCGCCAGGCTTCACAGAACAGAAACGGCGCTGTTTGGAGCTGTCTGGGAATATACTACCATAAACTCCAGCCAAGGTTGAGCTCATCTTCCAAAACAAATAGCAACTGCTCCAAGCTCATTTCCGACCTTCACCCATAGAATCTAAGTAACTGAAAAACAACAGCAGCCCATCATCACCAATATTTCTTTATGAGGATTCTTGCATAATAATCCATGTGTGTCTCAACGTCACCACTTTTCTTTCTGTAAACCTTCCTTTTTTCCCCCTTCGGGACTGTTAAAAAAAACAAACAGCTAACCATAAATTTCCTCAATTGTTTTTTGTCTTTATGGGTCAATAAACACAAGTTTTCCTTTCTTGGCTTCCTTATTTGTATTCTTTCCATCTTTTATCTTTTCTCTTTCCTCACATTCACTGCTCCTGACCTGCATTTTACATCACTTTTCGGCCAAGTTTGAAGTGTGGAGACAGTTCGGGACATTGCCACTTGCCACTTGCTTCGCTCCTTTTCTGCGCTGTCCTTGAACTCTCAGGCTTTGTCCTATGTCAGATCCCCTCCTCTGATTACTTCCTGCAGTTGTCCCCTACTCCCTCCCCCGTGCAGGTAGAACTGTCATCTAAGTTACCACATTCCTAAGAGGCAGCAGGAAATAAGTGCTATTATCCCGGCTCATCTGTGAAACGCTAAACCTCAGAAACGTGCCGCTTAAGGAATTCAGAAGGGGCTGACACTGAGACTTGCCAGAAGACTGTACTAAGTGGATTTTGTCTCTTACCTCTAGAAGCATGAGCCAAATCTCTTCATTATCCAGTTTCCAAGCCCCTCCCCTTCTCCCCTCCCCCAGTCCTTGTCTGTGAACCTAGCAGGTGCTCAAATACATTTTATTCCCCAGTATCTAGCAGGCCCCAGGTGGGGGGAGGCCTCAGCTGTACTGACACCCCTTCTTCCAGCAGGGGAGCTATTGATTCACCCTCCTCCCCTGAAGAGAAAAAGCAAAGTTCTATAACTAAATTCCAAACAAGCTCACTAATGGAAGCAGCAGTGAAGATACAAGTTATAACAAATACCCCCAGGAGAAACACAAACTGAGACATAGTAACCCTTCTAAAATTAGAAGGGAACTAATAGTTTCACTACTACTGAGATGTTATTTCTATTTTAGAATGTCTTTAAGGTGATTATATTACAGACATAACAATGTTCAAGGGAAATTGCTGATGAATGAGTGAAGAAGAAAAATGGAAAAAAATAGGGATGTTACCAAGAAGAGAAGAGGCCTGGAAGGTAGGATGTGACGAGCTTGGCTTCTGATCAGGAACCACTGCTGGTTAAAAATCAAAGACAACCTCCTCTGGGGCTAGGCTTTACTTGTGACATAGAAAACATGGCTTTAAACCAACAATGCTTTGATTACTCATTCAGTTGCGGGAAACTAGCAAAGTACCTCCTGTGTCATTTATAATCAGTTTTATATATAAAACGTAGAAAAAATATTAACAGGAGGTTTTAACCTTTTACATACCTTTTACATTTTGTCACATTTTATGTTTAATTGCATAATCATAATGCTTCATTAATTTTTTTTGGTATCAAATTGGCATGTAAATTTAAAGAAGAAATTATTACCAGTACTTACATTCAAATGTTTCATTTTGTTTTTGCAATTATCATTGGCAGGCGAAGCAGTTCATTCTTTAGTGTCTGCTATTGAGCCAGAAACACTTCTCACACCCCAGTAATATCTCTGAACACAATAATATCTCAGAACACTGAATTACATTCCAACTAGAAAATTTTCACAATGGGAAAAAATTAGAGAACTAAAATAAGCTTAATTCTCCTTTAAATTGCTTAAGGGAGATAAAGCCAGGAAAGAAAGAAAAAACCTTCCAAGCTTGAATTTTTGCTCTCCTAAAATGGAAGGCAGCTTTGAAGAAAATAATACTCCATACAATTACTCTTGAAAAAAGTCAGTTCAACTTCAGTAGGCACAGATTGACACCCCTTTCAATATTTTTTTAAATGGAGGTTTTTGCTATTTAATGTCATCTAAGGTAAGGATTTAATAGCTTCTACTGCAGTCTTATCAAATACCACTTATTATGTTCCTACTGGAAGTTTAAAAAAAACTTCTGGATTTATTCACTTTCTTTTCACTTCATCAGACTTTGAGAGATTGTTTCTATACGAGGACTAAGTAAAACGGCAGTTTTTAAAATACCAGTATTTCCCTTTATAATTCTCTTTCATTCTTTATCCATACACACAACACATGCACCCAAATCACTTACAAAAGTGATGTTTTTAGGGATACCTATGAATCACAAAATGTTAGAGCAGTCCACATAGGACTGGCATAAACTTCTAAGCAACCCTATCTGTGCTCTCAGAGAAACCCAGAACACAAGCTGGTCATATGGCTGTCCAGAATAAAGATTCTGTGTGTCAGGCTCCCTTGCAGCTAGGCATGGCAGGTGGCTTAGGTTTGCACAACAGGACAGGTGGTCCAGAATAAAGATTCCATGTGTCAGCCTCCCTTGCAGCTAAGCATGGCATGTGACTTAGGTCTGTACAACAGGGCAGGTGGGAAAGTGATGGTGCATTTCTAGAAGCATCCTTTAGGTGAGAGGCTGGCCCTTCTCCACCTTCCCGCATCCTGCAGCCAGAGAAGTGGAGGCAAGGACGGGAACTTGAGAGTAAGAGGAGCATATCCTAGGGGAAGCCAAAGCTCGATGGACCTGTGCCCTGCGAGGCTGTGGAGTCAAGGAGCTGCCGACATCTGGACTTTCATGGAAGAGAGAAATGAATTTCTACCTTGTTAAGCCACTGTTTTGGGAACTCTCTTCTATGCATCTAGATGCATAAAGATGTCACATATGAAGAAACTGAGTTGAGACTAAAACCCAGACTTACTTAGTCCGCAAAATCCAGTGTTTTTTTCCAATCCCACCAAACAATTTTACCAGACATTATAATCCTATTAATGTCTTTTTTTATTTTTTTTTATTTTTAAAGAAGCTTTAGATTATAAAAATGTTAAATAAAAAATATAGGGGACTCCCATATGCCTACTCCCTCCCCTTCCCACATGTTCCCACATTAACAACATCCTTCATTAGTGTGGTACATTTGTTACAACTGATGAAGTCACATTGAAGCATTGCTACTAACCGTGGAATATAGTTTACATTATAGTTTACACTCTGTCCTGCACAATTTTATAGATTATGACAAAATATATATGTTTTAATATTTTAGCCCATTAAAAAATTATTGAAAGTGTTTTTTCCAATCCCACCAAACAATTTTACCAGCTGTTATAACCATATTAATAAAGCCTTAATATTTTACTATAGTTCAATTAGACTTCACTCCTTCTTGCTCACAACAGAGAAAATGACCTCTCAGGTGCAAATCATCTGCCTAAAAAGAGCTTTCTCTTCCTCTAAACCGTCTTGGTTTATGAGTCACGTTTTTCACGTGTGGAGACAGGGATGTGAAAAGCAGGAGGCAGGAAGATGGAGCTCAGCCACGCAATCAAACAGGCCTGGGCTCACATGCCAGCTCCACACATCTGGCTGCTCAACACCGCCAAGCCTCTGGTTCTCAGTCATAAATCCAAAAAAAAAAAAAAAATTTTATATGTATCCATTACATTTAATGGAGAAATGTACATATTTATTCATCTGTGTTTACTTTTTAGTTTTTAATTGTTTATATTTTCAATTATTAAATGTACAAATAAAGTTAAATAAAAATAAAAATAAAAAAAAGAAAGCATCATCCCTCCCTCACACTGTGGCTGCAGAAATTAATCAGAATAACATGTATAAAGTGCCTAGCATTGTACTTGGCACATAGAAAGTACTCAACAAAGTAACTCTTTGCTTGCTTTCATGATTTCATGCATTTATTCACTCAATAACTATTCACCAAATACTCACATACTGTGTGCCAGACAACATCGAGTACTGGGAAAGGAAGCCAATAAGTACAGCTGATGGTGCCTTCCCTCAAGAGGCTTTCCTGGTCAATGTCAAAGGAGCACAGGGGGGCCAGAAGGAAGGCCATTTTGGGGTTTGCTTTGTTTTTCATTGTCTTTTTTTAATTGTGGCATATAAACATATCATTAGCCATTTAACCATTTTTATTTGTACAATTCAGTGGCATTATAGTCATATTGAAGTGCTACCATCATCTCCATTCATTACAAAAACTTTTTGGGGAGCAGATATAGCTCAAGTGGTTGAGCGCCTGCTTAGAATATACAAGGTCCTGGGTTCAATCCCCGGTACCTCCAAAACAAAGAAGATGGGTTGGATAGGGGATGAGCAGACTTATGATCTCTTTTCTAAGGAAATGTTTTCGCTGTCTATGGCTGCAGAAAAGACCACTCCAAAACCTAGTGGCATAAAGCAACCACCATTTCATGATGTTCGTGGATTCTGTGGGTCAGAAATTGGGCAGACCACAGCAGAGATGGATTGTCTCTGGTTGTGTACTTCTAGGACCCCACCTGGAAGACTCAAAGGGCTGGAAGTAACTAGAATGGCCGGAGACCAGAACCTTCTGGCTCCTTGCCTGGAATGACTTGCAGGCTGGGCTCAGCTGGGCCAGTCCACTGGAGCGCTTATATGTGGCCGCTCTACCTAGAGCTTGGGCTTCCTCACAGAATGGTGGCCTCGGGGTGGCCCTACTTTTTGTATGTGGCTCAGAAATCCAAGAATAATGTCTGTGAAGCTGCACAACATTTTAGGACCCAGACTTGGGAGTCTCCTAACATAACTTTTGCCAGAGTTTATGGGCCAAGGCAGTCACAAGACCACTCAGATCCAAGGGGTAGGAACAAAGAATCTGTGGTCATGTTGAAAAACCTCCATGTTGAGAAAGAGAACTCGTCCATTTCGGAGAATTTCTGTGTGCAAGACTAGGTTTTAGAAGCTACAGAGTGCATGTGGTCAATCAGTTAAGCTTACAGTGTTCATAATCAAACAACTAACATTGTGCTAACCACTGTATCCACGGACAAGTGCTCCTGTCATCAAGACCCTTGCCATCTAACTTGGTAGGCTGTCGAAAAATACCTGAAACAAAGGGAGAGCAATTACGTGCTGAACCATGGTAACTGATCAAAGAAACAACAGAGAATCAGAAAAACAAGAAAGATGTGCGGGTCGGGCAGTCAGAGACAAAGGCACTGCAGGGGGCTCTGACGTGGGAGCGGGATTTGGAATCTCATTCCTGCAATGAGCAGTTAGGGGGCAGGTAGAGAAGAAGGAGCAAAGCACAGGACAGCCTGGGCCATCCAAAGCTGAGGAAGCAGGCTGGAGTGCTGCTGTATAGGGGGTGAATCATGAAGAAGCAGGAGAGCCGAGCAGAGCGACTTCAGTCAAGGGAGGCTACTGCAGAATCAGGGGAAGCCGTTTAGGATGACGGAACGTCGGGGCTTTGCAGGAGGAAAGGAGGAAAGATGGAACGTGAAGGGCACCGACCAGGGGCCATAGCCACCTACCACCTACCGTGTTATTAATGTTCTTCTCTAAGTCAACTCACTTTTTGTAAACCTAAGTACATTCATTTTAAAGAGAGATTTTGTATCGGCACTATACATGGAAAACTTGTATCATGTTTCATAAACAAGAGTAACTGGAAAAATACAACCACGATGTTATTTAATGCTAGCTAGATGGTGGTTGGCCAAGACGCTGAGCCTGAGCTCCCGGTTAGCTCCCCAGGTGTGTGCGCTCACATGCGCACGCCTGCCTCTCTCCCTCCCTCTCGGAGATTCCTGGTAGGCAGTTGTTAAAGACTCAGCAGCACTGGACCGAGATTTCCCCTTGACTAAAGCAGCAGGAGTAAAAGACTGAACAGTGGGCCTTACCTTAGATTATATGCTCCCCAGTGCAGCAGAGGTAGACTCATTTATAGTTTCCCTACACATGGCTCTCCTGCCCCTTTTACTTGAACCTATAACTAGCACTATACTCTTTAATATAATTTCTAGAGACTTAAATCTTCAGTTTGCTTATATGCTGGGTGAGCCCTGAATCTCAGCAGAGTTGCAGCCAACACCTACTCTCCAGTTCATTGAACTCGCCCGGGACAACTAACAAAAGGATGATGATGGACAACGCCCAGCCAAAAAACAAACCAGAGTATTTACAACTGTGAGCAAGACAGTTCCAGCCATCTGCCCCATGGGATCTAAGCCCCTCTCAATCAGAAGCACAGTGGGCACCACCATCCCCAAATCCTCAAGTTTGAGGAATGAGCAAACCTAAGGGAGGAATGCAACTATGGACTAAAGAAGACCTATTATTAATAGACTTATTTTTAAGTCTATTTAATATAGACTTATTCTAGCAATGGAAGAACTTGTATCATTGATATTAAAGCAATAGCCACCAGAGGTACTGAGGGGAGGGAGTGGGAAGAACAGGTGTAACATGGGGGATTTGGGGGACATGGGAAATGTCCTGCATGACACTGCAATGATGGATACAGGCCATTATACATTTTGTCAAAGCCTATAAAATTGTGCAGGGCAAAGTGTAAACTATAACGTAAACTACAGTCCATGGTTAGTGGCAATGCTTCAATATGTGTTTATCAATTGTAACAAATGAACCACACTAATGGAGGATGCTGTTACTGTGGGAAAGTGTGGGAGGGGGAGGGGTGGAGTAAAAGGGAATCAATTCCCTATATTTTTGATGTAGTATTTATGTACTCTAAAGCTTCTTTAAAAAGAAAAAGAAGAGATTGGAAGAGGAAAGCATGTATCACTAAGGGATTCTAACCACACACACCATGTCAGGACCTCCTAAATTACCTCACTTCCCACCGGAGCTTAAGAAATCTCAGACCGACAGATTTTAAGCAGAGCAAAGCAGGTGGCAAAGCTGGACTGGGGAACGCCACGAGTGCACTGCACACTTCTCCGTCCTGGGTCAGAAATGATGATAGCAACAGTACCAGTAATAAAGCTACTACCTTTCCGTGACCTGCCCCTCCTCCCTCCTCAGCTTCGCCATGTTTCTAGCTCTTGCTCCTTCAGTGCAGACACTTCTGTGGTTTACAAACTGCCTCCTTCATGGCCACAAACGCTGCAGCTGTAAATTCTTAATTGTCAACATTAATAGATAAAACGCAGTTTAACATTACATTTGCCTTAGGATTATGTACCTCTTGTTAGAATTCATAGAGAGGAATGTCGGAAGTATAATGCAGGAAAAACCCAAGTAGAACGTCCTTTGAGCTTTGGAATGCATTATATGGCTTGGGGGGGTGGAGATGGGCATAAAAAAGATTTACTTTCCTAATTCTCATTTATGCAATATAAAATTAAGATTGTATTAGCTTTGAAGAGATCATACAGAGAGGGGGCAGGAGCGAAACTGGAAGTAGTCTAAGATGTTAAGGCAGATTATTCATTCATCTCGTCCACTCTCCTGACTTTAGCTACCATTTATATACTCCTAAAGACGCCTCAATCTATGTCTGAACCCCAGATGGCCCCTGAGTTCAGACATACATCTTACTCTCTCTATCTACATCTTGATGTCTCACTTGAATTTAACATATTCAAAATACAGTTCATTATCTTTCCCCTCCAACTGTGGGCTTGCCCCTGTGCTTGTGATGTTGGTGGAAATTACCCAAGAAAGGAAACTGCATCACTCAATTTTAGCTCCCTTCATTACTCCCTATGTCTAATCAATAACCAGGCACATATATTGGTCTTTTTAAGAAATCCATGTAACACATTTTTAATAAACTCTTATTTATCCAGAATGTAACCAAATACCTATTCTGATCAACAGTTACCAAGACAAATAATTTTAAGTGATTAAGGTATCACAAAACATACGACACTGCTAAAAATAAAGTAAGCCTTCTTGTACTCCTTAATCATTTCATATATTTCTCATGAGAATTATAAATAACCCGCTCAAATTGTATGTTTCTGGATATCTGTGACTGCCTATGTGCAAATGTGTGTGTATCTCTTCACATCTTCAAACAAATTGAAGATGGAGAAGATAAGAAGATACAGGGTAGAGGGATGCACGGCAGATATGACTGCCCACCCAATAACCACCTCCCTGCCCTCTGCCATTTTTTATTGATAAGCAGCTCCCAAGTTTGATCAGGTTGAATGGCCATATGCTTCAGGGAAACTCAGTTGCCCCCGGCCCTGGGATGAGCAGCTTTCCATTTCCTTATCATTCAAGGGGCCTATTAAACTCAACAAGCAGAAGACACCGACCTCTAGGGCTGTGCAATCCACTGGGCTCACTGAGGGTTTCATCGCCCTTAAACAAAAGCAAGAAGGGCTCCTCAGTTCATTTCCAAACTCAACAAATTGAATCTTAATCACGGGGCAATTACCAGCATGGTGTTTTTTTGCAATTACTGCCTCCATCCATGAAAGCATTTCTTACACTGTGACTTCTAAAAATAAATTCTGAAGTCTTCCCAAAACAAGTTTACAGCTTAAGTCTACTTCCGAGTATATGTGTTTATAGAACTCCACTTTAGAGATTTTTATCTCTAAATAATATATCTCAAATATTTGGGGAAAAAGTGGTTTCCCGACAGATGCAACATGCTTTCCCACTTGTTTTAATTTTTCATATAGACTTTAAGAGTATTAGTTCTTCCAGTTATTCTACAATTTAAAAAAACACCTTGCAAATTTCACTCCACTAAATGCAGAATAATGTAAATGTTTTAAAATTTGGAAAATTAACATCAATACGAAATTAAACTGATGTTTTGAAACTGTTCCCCCCAATAAAGACTATTGAATGAACAAATACCTTTTATCCTGTTCTATGAACAATGGGGAAATGGGTTAAATTTTAACAGGAAAGTTTAATTTAGACACCAAGAGGCACTTCCTAGGGATGTATTTCTAAGGGAAGCTATGGTGGCAAATTTTCTCCATGTGTTTATGATTGCATTGTGTTCCAGAGACACCATGAAATAGTTCTGGGCCATCTTCTCTTTGGATTCTGTGGTCCCATGTGATGGAGAAAGGAAGGCCTACTCTTTGAGCTGTGGATTAAATACTGCATCATCTGACCTCAAGGTGAAAGACAAGGATGCTTCAAAAGGGGTGAATATGGGAAGTCTCTCAATACGATCCTATCAGCTCCACATCCAAGGACCAGCCTCGTCTGCAAAGAAACCATTAGCTTTCTCATCTTCTGCTATCAGCCCCTCTGAGCAGAATGATGGCATAATAAAAGCAGTGAGAACACAAGTGTAGGAGCCAAAAATGAATAGCAGTAAAGGGGCTTTAAAAGAAAAATTGAAAAATAAGTATATAGCCCTTGCTTGGGAAATAGAAAAGTCCCCATTTTTCAGAAGAACTCATGAGAAATGCTGTTATCATTCATACAAAAATAGCAATGTTCCAGTAGATATTAACATCATCTGCTAAACAACTAATGTGTGGCAAGCAGTAACATAGAATTCTAGTGGTTCAGTGTTTTTCTCCGACAAGTTAATGAACCTCTAGTCCTCACTCTATACATAATGAAACAACTGTAATCAAGAGTGAGCCTATATATGTCTTACTGACATATATCTAACAAACTCAATCTAAATTAGATGTTTTCTATTTTCTATTTTGAGAAATCTGGATGTGGGAACAATTTGATGTGCCATCTAGTCTCCTACTGACTCATCAGCATTTGTCACCCATGAAATCTTAACTTCAAAGAAGAAGACAAACTTCCAAGACAGGAGTGTGAAGGCACTTTCAAGATTGAGTCTAGGCAGCCTCTGTAGAATGTATACATACTGGGCAAAGTCTAAGGGCCAGACCAATGCATTTCTTGGGAAAGAATTCATCCTAAAAGAATTTGCTCTGGGCACTGGAGAGAGGGGCAATTGTGAGAACTTCACTTTCATATCCATGCTTTGCCTCCATAAAGTAATAGAGTCCTACAGAGAAAGTGGCCAGTAAGAGGGAAGCTGATAGTTCTTCCATTGCTGGAATCACAATAAGTCTATAGTAGAATACCAGTAAGTCTACTCTAGACCATCATTCATTCCCCAATCCTGAGGATTCTGGGATGGTGATGCCCACTCCACCTCTAAATGAGAGGGGGCTTTGATCCCATGGGGAAGATGAATGGGACTATCTTGCTTGCAGTTGCAGGCTCTCTCTGTTCCTTGGGATGGACACTGTCCACTGTCATCTCCTTGTTAGCTGTCCTAGGTGAGTCCAATGAACTGGAGAGTGGGTTCATTCAGGGTCCAGCTGACACATGGACAGCCCAAAGATTTAAGTCTCTTAGACATATACCTATCAACTCTAGTACTAACTACAGGTTCAAACAGAAGGGGCAGAAGAGCCATGTGTAGGGAAACCACAACTGAGCCCAACTTTGTCACACTGGGAAGCATAAATTCCAAAGTAGGGCCCACTGGCAAGGCACCAAACTCCTGAGCTATCTACCCTGCCTATATAGTGTCTGGATGTCTCCAGAGCCCTCAGGAGCTCCACTGTTTGAGATAATATTTACTTTGGCAGTCAATGAGATCCTGCTGAGACAAGAGTAAGCATAACCTCTGGAATGACCTCCCAACTCACTTTGAAGTCTCTTAGCCATTTACACTAATTTGTCTTTACCTTTTACCCTTTTTGATCAAGGTCTTTCTCCAGTTGCATTGCTAGTTGGTGCTTGGTAGTAATCCCTCGGTGCCAAGGAGGCTCATCCCCAGGTGTCATGTCCCACACTGGTGGGAAGGTAATGCTGAGCTCAGCTTAGAGAGAGGCCATATTTGAGCAACAAGGAGGAGCTCAAGAGGTAACTCTTAGGCACCATATAATACTAGGCTAAGTTTCAACTTCAAAAGTAAAGGTTCATAAGTACAGTCATCAATATCAAGGGCCCACCAATGGACCATCCCCCTTCACTAGTCACTGGCCCTGTACTCAGGGGATTCTTACTGTTCCATTAGAGAATGAGGCAGAGCTCCCCAGGATGGAAATTTGATATTTTCCAGTTATTGTGTGAATCTCCACCCACCGTGACAATGCCCCATGATCACTTGAACATATTTATATGCCTTATAGGTATGCTGATGTTTTACAGAAAAATCTCAGACATCTAAAGCCTGAACCACCACTACTTTGAAATGAGGTGTCAGAGTGGGCCACGTATCTGGGGGACGATTCTTCCCAGTTTAAAAGGGGCTTTAGAGCACTGGCAGAGCTCAGCTTCAAGGCAGGAGGTGCCTTCACTGAGGCGCTGCCTCTGCGCCAGCCCCAGTCTCAGCCTCTGGAAGCCCCTTTACCTTTACGGCAGGAGAGCAGCATCGCAGTGGCAGAGGTGAGCACAGCAGGGAGCGCTGTCCTGGGCAGCAATGGGGCCCACGCCAGAGGTGGGAGGTGGCACCAGCAGCTGTGCGAACGGCAGGAGGCAGCGCCCTTGGCAAGGGCACCGCAAGAATCACCTCTGGAGTTCATTATCTCTCCCCAGTCAGTTGTGCTGCTTAGAAGGCTGATCTTTAGCAAAGTGGAAGTCTAAAAAATCTTTTGATCCCTGATCACTATAAATCTTGAAACTCAAAATTTTGTTTCTGGATCAGAAAAGCTCTCAGAAGAGCAGAACTTTGGTATTCAGGGATTTAATATATTTGCTCTGACTTTTTTAGCAAGCATCCCTGCAATTCAATTTAAATGTAGTAATTAATAAACCTTTGAGACAGAAATCTGAATCATGGCTGGTGTGCAGGAGTGAATCACGCACTCAGCGAGTGAGGGCAGCCGGCCACCCAGCCTGTGTGTCTCAGTGCGCCTCTGCTGGTGCCGCGGCTCTTTCAAGGAAGATGCTGTACTAGAAAGATTTCCTTTTCCTGTCAGAATGATGGGCCTTTCACTCTAGAGACAGTGACAGTGAATAAAACTGCTTGTCCAGAGCTTGCTGATGATCACCCCGAGCCACAGGAGTAAATGTTAATGCAACGGTGCATCCATCCACCTACTGTCCTGCTCAAGCTAGACTTCCAATCTTGGAATTACATCTGGCAAAGATTGTATTATGTCTTTTTCTCCCTCAAACAAGTCCTCTGGCTAAAACAATGCAATCCAAAATGTGACTAGAAATCTACTCTGCTTATATCAGAAAGGAAATGTTTTTCTGGATCAATAGTACAATTTCAACAGTTTTATCCTAAAATCCATTTATCTTCTTGTGTTTTAGTGTAAAAACATGTGAGAGACTCAGAATAGGTGCTAGCAGAAGTACTGGCCTACTTATTTTGGTGGGAATTAAATTTAATGAAGGGATATAAGAAGCCATTATTCTCTCTCTGTGAAAGCCATTAAGCTCTCTTTGTAAGTAATTTTATCAATGAAGAATCTTTTTTGATCCAGGTTTTGCAATGTTGACTAGGAATTCTATTCAAAAAGCTTTTCACCAATAGCAGATTTCTAAGCACAGAAACATATATGTTCATTCTCACAAAGCATTTATTATCTGACCAAATGAAAATGACCATATGTATCATTTGGAGCTCATAATCAGAAGCCCAGACACTCTTTAAAAGTTGCCACTTTGAAAATCTCTTCACAAGCTCTGTAACTTCAGGAAGTACATCCTCCCCTCTGCCATCCAAAAACAGGAAGGCGATAAAAGACTAAATTGAAGCAAATACTTTCTCCGTTCCCAATGGCTCACCTCTATCTGCAAACCTTTTTGCCAGAATAACTTTTCCTTAACCACCAGATTTTATCCAGGCATATCAGCTTTCTTCCCTCAATCTCAATACCAATTCCATGACAGTTATGCTAAACTCAATACAAAATCAAGTAAAGTGATGTATCCAAGAACTCAAAAAGTATCCTAAAAAAAGTAAGAAAGGCAACTATAGAAAAGCCATGGAGGGCAGGGCCTCCACCTTTTGAATCTCTCCCTATACATGCTCGTCGTACATGACCCGTCAGTACTGACACCAGTCCTCGGGAGGTGGCCACATCTGCCTCTCTTTCCTCCTTCTTTACGCTCAAAGGATCACAGGCCTCCAATTCATCTTTGTTTTGTTAAAGAAAATGGACAGAGTGGTTGCAGACACTCCTTTTCACAAGCTACTTAGGCAAAATCACCCCATTTCTGTACTATTTCCTAAAATGGAAAAATCTACAACCGTAATGAGAATTAGTGGTGCCTTCTGGTTTCCAGGGTTGCCCTTATGAACAAGCACCCAGCAGGCCTGAATTCATGGCATGACTAGGAAGCTAGAAGGACGAGCAAGCAGGAACTACTTAGTAGTTTGGGGGAGCAGAACAGGTATGCAGGCAGAACAGAGTGGAAAGAAGCATCTTGAAAGGACAGCTGGGGCCAAACGCACACTCTTCACTCCTCACTCCTGAGCCGCCACACCAAAAGCCAGCGTCTGCCCCGATAAAGGGGAGGACGTGTCGTGCTCACGCGCCTGGGTCCTGAAGAGCCACACTTCCCAACAGCTCCGCGCCTACGTCAGCACGGTGCCTTCTCCTTCTCCCTAGTTGTGCTGTAGTTCTGGTTGGAGTTGTTGCCCTAGTACATATGGGCTGGTGCAGAAAGGCTTCCAGGGAAGTTTTCAAAGGGGACTTGAAATCTCGGCTCTGAAAAGAGGAACCCGTGATGACGGCCAGTGGAAGCCTTCCCGTTCCCACACACAGGCCAAGTACTTCAAACATGAAAAAGGAGGTTGGAAAATAATGACAGATCAGGGGCCAGGGAATATGAAGGAAGCTGTTAATGTCCCGGCACCGAACCCGATCCTCCAAGAACAGATCACTGACCCTCGAAGGAAGGAAGGGAGTGTCTGTACACACACAAGGATGTCCGTGCACACACACACGTGCATACACACACTCACACTCTATCAGAATATGACCTAAAGTCACCGTATCACTTAGCATCTGCTTAGTAGAAGACTTCTTTCCATCATCCTAATGAGATTTATAGACCAGGGTTATAATTAAGGATATTTCCAGAGTCTTATAAAAAGTTCAAATGAAGATGTTTTCGTCTTTATCAAAATATGTGTATTGAGCTTTCACTGGATACATTAATCTACCAGATGTGTTCATCTATTATGTATTTCTCTTCTTGGAGTTTTTTAAGAGGGGACTCAGTTGGGACTGAAAATGGACCACCTCGCTTTTTAATATCTTATGAGAAAACACCTTTAAGAATATATTAGGAAGGGGCAGGAAAAATACAAGGTGAGCTTGCAGCATCTTTTAGTGCCAAAAATAAGGAAGTTCTCAAAAACAAGAGATTGCAAGCATGTCTGAGAGACACAGGTGCCAACCTGAAAAACTTCCAAAGGCTAAAGCAGAAACAATTTAAGCATCGTAATAAATAATAAAGTGTAGGTTTTTAATCCAAGGTATGAAATAAATACCCAAGTGCCCATATCGACACAAATGCATGATTGAACAAATCAATATTGGGGTAGAAGAGACCAGTCTTCCTTACAAAAGAATTCCAAATGATATATGCAGTTATTTCCCAGTCCAGGAGTTGGAGCTCAGCTTTCTTCCTCTTTGAGTGTGTGCTGGGCTTAGTGGCTTGCTCCCAAAAAACAGAGTATAGAATGGGAAAACCAGTAACTCTGCAGTGGAGAAACCTGGCAAACACTATGTTAACATCATCAGCAATGCCAGCATGGAAAGCATGTGCCCCAGGACATGATGTGACAAGAAGGGCACTTCATTTCTGGGACGTTCTTTCCCCAAACCCGCAATCCCAGTCTAATCATGAAAAGAAAATCAGACAAACTCAAACCGAGGGATGGCAAAACACCTGAGCAGTCCTCCTTAAAAATGTCAGGGTCATGAAAAAACAAGGAAAGACTGAGTGACAGTGAGAAACGGTCGCTGATCAGAGGCGGCTAAGGACACACGACAAGTAAATGCAATGTGGTGTCTTGACTTTGGGTCCTGGAACAGCAAAACGACATTAATTGAAAAAAACTGGTGAAATTCGAGTAAAGTCCAGAATTTAGAAGTCAGCATTAGGGGAAAGTGAAATTGGGTGAGGGGTGGGCACGAAACACCTCTACTATTATTGCAACTTTTCTATAAAATTTAAAATCCCTCCAAAATAAAAGTTTATTAATAAAATGTACTCGGAGAGTACTCGGAATCGTACAGGCAGGTTTTAAGTGATGTCTGCACGTGTCACAGATGAAAGCAAGACGATTTTAGGCAATGAAAAGAGTTTGGAAACAGGCAAGTCAGAAAGTCACAGTAGGAGAGTCTTAATGATCAAGACTGGAAGGTCCTCGGGGGGGTTTGGCAGTTTTGACACATTCCTTGCTGAAGAGCGTCTTCCAGGCTCTGATCAAGTGTACGCAGTCAGAGCAGGTCAGGAGGCTAAAGAATGAACTGGCAGGCTCCGGCAGGGCAACCAAGCACACCAAGCCACTCAGGGAAAATGAAAACGTTAATGTTTTCCTCATGACTATTAAACGGAGATATAGAGAAATTAAGACCAAAAATTAGTCCAGGAAAAGTAATACCATTAGATATTGGTAAAAGGTCACTAAAGTGGCTGTGAAGCCTCCATTTCTCAAGTCTTGAAAAACTCGACGGGATTTCAACCTGTGGGGCAGTTAAGACGCTGCCTTGTCTATTAGCGTCTCCATGTGACATTCGTTGGAGCTGTCCTGCGTGACAGAGCAGTGACGCATACAGGCCATGGCATACTTTGTCATAACTTACAAAATTGTGCGGGACAGACTGTAAACGACGATGTGAACTGCAGTCCGTGGTTAGTAGCAATGCTTCAATATGGGTTCATCAATTTTAACAAATGTACCATGCCAAGGAAGGATGTTGCTAATGTGGGAAGGTGTGGGAGGGGGACGGAGTGGGGCATATGGGAATCCCCTATATTTTTTATGTAACATTTATGTAATCTAAAGCTTCTTTAAAAATTAAAAATATTAATTATTAAGAAAAACAAAAACCCTGTGAGTGCCCTTCCAGTGGTTTCTCATGCCACGTCTGATGGCTCTTGCCCTGAGCTCTTGCTGCATTTACTATCTGCACATGCCTCCTTCTCCTTTCACTCATCTGCATGGGCCATGCTTCCCTAAGCACGGGCTCGTCGTTCATTCACTCTTTCAATGATCAAGTTCATGAATACTGACCGTCTGCCAGGCACCAGGCTGGCATGAAGGGTACACGGTCACGAATAAGACACCACTGTCATCAAACTTTCCATCCAGGGAGGAAGACAGGCAGGCAGGCAGGAAATGACAGCGAAACGAGCGCTCTAACAGCTGCCTGCACCGCTGTCACAGCTCCGCATGGGAGGGCCACCTAGGCAGGCTCGAGGGTCAGCCGTGATGAGGAGGAAGACTAGCCATAAGCAACCTGAGGTCAAGGGCCCAGTCACACATGCTTAAATATTCCATAGCCATAGCCGGAAGCGCAATTCTTCGCAGAATGCAGGTTTGGGAATGTGCGTTAATTATGATAATAACCTTGATAATATGAATCAAGATGATACAATGGCTTGGCCCAAGGTACAAAGATGAATAGGGCACAATTCAAACCCTGAAGGAGTTTTGGAATTATCCCTGTCCATCCTTTTATCCTTCCTGCCAATCCCACTGCCTGGCACATCCTTGGCACTCAATCACTGTTTCTGAGACTCTCCACATCCAATGCAAAGGATAGTCCTGTGAATTGTTTTCTCTTTATTAGAGAAGTCGTGGTTTCAAAGAACAATCATGCATAAAACACTGGATTCCCACACACCACACTGTTATGAACACCTTGCACTGGCGTGGAACATTTGCTACAACCGATGACAGCACATTTTTATGATTGTATAGTAACTATTGTCCATGGATTTTAACTTAGGGTTCACTGCTTGTGTAGCGCAGTTCAAAGGATTTAAAAAATTTTTTATTCTGTTACCATATATACAACCTAATATTTCCCCTTTAAATCACATTCAGATGCATATTTCAGGGCTGTTAATTATGTTCACAGTGTTGCACCACAACACCATCATCCGTTACCAAAATATTTCCATCATTCCAGAAAGAAACCCTGTACATTTTAAGCCTTAACTTCCCATTCCCTATCCCCAACGCATCTCCTGGCAACCTATGTTCTAGATTCTGACTCTATGAGTTTGCTTATTCTAATTATTTCACATAGACATCACTCCAAAAAAGATACACGAATAGCCAGAAAGCCCATGAAAAGACGTTCAACATCATTAGCTGCCAGGGAAACGCAAATCAAAACTGCAACGAGAGACCATTTCACACTCATTAGAATGGCTGCTGTTAAAAAAGAGGAAAAATTAAGAGTGTTGAAGAGGATGTGGAGAAATAGGAGCACTCACTCATTGTTGGTAGGAATGTAAAATGGTGCAGCTGCTATGGAAGACAGTTTGGTGGTTCCTCAGAAAGCTAAGTATGGAATTATCATATGACCCAGCAATCCCACTGCTAAGTATAAACCCAAAAGAATTGAAAGCACGAACTCAAACAGATATTTGCACACTGATGATGATAGCTGAATTATTCACAATCATCAAAATATGAAAGCAACCCAAGTGTCCAACAACTGATGAATGAACAAAAGTGGTACATAGACACAACAGAATATTATTTAGCCGTAAAAGGAATCAAGTTCTGATACACGTGACAGCATGGATGAACCTTGAAGACATGGTGAGTGAAATAAGCTAGACACAAAAGGACAAATACTGAGTGTCCTGTGAACTCTTATTTCACAGTATTTCTTGCTGCTGTCCCTCCTCTTTTCCTACTTCTACCCCCTCTCTCGTGTCCTTGTCATTTCCCATCTAGATGGTGACAAGATCTAAATTCCAGGCTCTCATCCCTCAATGTTACATGCCATGAGCAGAGGTTCTTAAACCTTGACTTGCTCACAAATAATGTGCCTGTGCAAATATCTCCTCTCTGCTTACAGAGTAAAGGGATCACATGGAAGGTTTCCTTAAAGAGATGGTGAAGGCGAAGAGGAGAAAGGGCCCAGTAAGCCAGGGTCCCATAACCAGGGAGGTGACAAGTAGGGAGGTGACAACAGGAGTGACCCAGATGAAAAAAACAGTGACAGAGAGCATCATGGCCGTGTGTGGGAGAAGCACAGAGTCTGAGGAGGTGCAGCCAGAGATGAGCAATAAGCCAGGTGAAGGGTGCTGGGTACACTTTACTTTCTGTTTTTAAACTCTTGTTGAAATATGACATAAAGTAAGTGTTCAAATCTTCAGAGTACAGCTCGATAAAATTTAACCACTACCTAAAGAAAGATACAAAACACTACTCGATCCCCAGAAGCCTCCTTGTGCCCATTTTACCCCCAAAGGCATTCTGACTTCTAACTCCATAATTTGATTTTGGCTGTTTCTGAGTTTCTCATAAATTTCTGTATTCTTTCACTATTATATCCAAAAAAATCATCCACATTATTGCACATATATGCAATACGTCATTCCTTTTCATCACTTAATATATTACATTTATGGATAAACTACAGTTTATCATCCATTCAACTGCAGTTCAACATCAGGGACATATACCATTGGGCACTACTAAAAGAACACTTCAATAAACATTTGTGGACATGTTTATTTGTGCAAATGAGCACACATCGCTGTCTGATGTATACATAGAGTTTACTTTGCTGGGTTATAAGATATACATGTAGTCAATTATATTAGTGTAAACAGCTTTCCAAAGTGGTTGCTCCATTACTGTCCCACCAGATTGCTCCATTGCTCCTCATTTTCAACCACACTGGAAACTGTCAATCATTTTAATTTCAGCCATTCTGTATAATGATGTTTGACTTTGTTTTAACTTTGTACTTCCCTGATGACTGATGAGGTCAAGCTTCTTTTGCATCTAATAGTTATTCAGAGAGCCTCTTTTGTGATGTACCTGTTCAAATGTCTAGCTCATTTTTCTGTTGGTTTGTCTGTTTTTTCTCTTATTGATTTGTAGGTGTTCTTTATATATTCTGGATAAAGCCCTTGGTCAGAGGAAAATATTTCCTTCTACTTTGTGACTGTCTTTTCACCCTCTTATTGGAATCTTTTCATAAATATCAGTACTTAATATAGTCCCATTTATTAATCTTAATAAACTGAGATTGAAACTGCTTAAGAAAGTTTTATCCGTTCCAAGTTGGTGAACATTTTTTATGTTATTTTCTAGAAGCCTCACTGTTTTACTTTCCTAATTTAAATCTACAACCCACTCTAAACTTATTTTTGTGTATGATGTGAAAGGAAGCTCAAGATCCACTTTTTATATGTAGGTATACACATGAACCAGCCCCTTTGGGAGAACATCTATTTCCCACTTTACTTCATTGCCACTTTTGTCACAAATACCATATAAATCAAGTACCACGGGACTGTTTCTGAACTCTCTATTCTATTCAAATGACCTATGTGTTTATCCTTGCACCAAAGCCCTCTAACTTTGTTCTTCTTCCTCAAGATACGCTTGACAATTCTAAACCCTTTGCATTTCCAAATAAACTTTAGAATCATTTCCATACCCGGAAAAAAACTGAGATTTTAACTGCATTGACTCTATAGAGCAATATGGGGTAGAACCGGCATCTGTAAAATATCATAGACATAGTGTATTCTTCCATCTATTAAGGTATCTTAAAAATTTCTCTCAATATTAATCGCTAATATATTTCCACAGAAGTACCATCATCTTAGATTAGATATATTCCAAAGTATTTGATATTTTTATGACAATAAATGGTAATGTTTTATAGTTTTAATTTGGAATTGTTTTACTAATTTATTTTGCATATTGATTTCGTAACCAGTAGCTTTGTTAAATTGACTATTTCAATTCTAATAGTATATCTGTAGTTTATTTTGGATTTTCAAATGTACACAATCATGCCATCTGCTAATAGTGACAGTTTTATTACTTCCTTTTCAATTACTATGTTTTTTATTCCTTTTCTTGCTTTATTGCATTGGCTAGGACCTCCTGTACAATGACAAATAGAAGTGATGATAGTAGACACTTCTGTTTCATTCACAATCGATGCAGAAAATTTTTCAGTATTTCACCATTAACTGTGATTTTTTAAAATGACACCCTTTATGAGAATAATGAAGTTTCCTTCTATTCCTAGTTTCTTAAGAATTTCATCATGAATAAGTGTAGGATTTCATTAAGTGTCTTTTCTACATCTATTGAGATAACCATTTGGATTTACTCCTTTTTTTCTGTTCATGTGAAAAATTACACTAATTCATGTTCAAATTTTATGTCAACTTTGCTTTCCTGAAATAAAATTAATTTTGTTATGATATACTATCATTATATCACAGGATTCATTACTTATTTTCAAGAGTATTTTATCCTAGTCTATATGACAAGTCCTTTGAAAGCAGTGCTCTTATATTGTTTTGCATTTTTCTGAATTATTCATACATTTAGTTACAGTAACTATACTTATAAAACTGTAAACCTCTTAAGAGGAAGGACTCTACTCTACTCTTTGTATACTCTTCACTGTTTGGAACACAGTATATGTCAAATAAATGCTTGTTGAAGAAAAAAGCCTCAAAGTCTCCTAACACAGTCTTTCCTATAAAAGATAACCTCAATAAATATCTGTGTTGATGATTAGCCAGGTGAGGCTTTTTTATTTCAACAGTCCCATCCTCTCAACTCTGCTCCTCATTCTACTGCTGGATCACGAAGTAGATCTTGGTGGGAGCACAAGAATAGCTCAAGTCAGAGAAATTGCATGTTGACAGGACTTAGTCTACTTTGGAGAATGCAGCACCCTGTTTCCCGTGACGCCACTCCACTGAGCCTGGGCCCACCTCACTCGTGAGCAGCAGTGAGGCTTTCCAACCTAGATCCCTCTCTCTGGCAAAGGTTGCCATATTCTTCTTTTAACTCCTACTTTACAGCTCCATTTGTAGTTTAGAAATTGGGCTCATTTATCCCTGTTTCTGAAAGAAATAAAAATGTACTTTCTTGGTAAAAGGTCCCGTCTCCTAACAACCACAATTTGGCGTTTCAATTGTACTCTAACGTTTCTCTCATACTCTCAACTCTCACAGAACCATCTGTGCAGGTAAGGATATTAGGTAATTCTACAGCTTTAAGTACCCCCAATATATAAACTTTAAGCATCTTTTCTGGTCACAGATGCCACCTCTGTTGCAATAATGACAGATTTTGGTCAATTCGGTATGAGAGTATAACATATTCCAGCTACTGCTAGTCTCAGAAGTTCAAAAGATTCATCAGATTCATCAGCTTTCTTGACCTGTAGAGATAAAACAGAACTGAACATTGTTACATAGATTTAATCCTGAGATACTACATAAGTTTGTAAAGAGAAGTTAAACCTGATAGAGAAACAAGCTGGAACTTAGCACGGGGTGATTATGTAGAAGGAAAGATGTTACGGATTGAGTCGCCTCCCCCACAAAGACAAGGTCAAATCCTAACCCCAGGCCTGTGGATGTGAACCCATCTGTAAATACGGTCTTGAGGCCACAGGTGACTCAAGGTGGGCCTTAATCCAATACACCTGGATCCCTTAGGAGCAGAGGAAGGTGGACATACTAGCAGTAGGAGAGAGAAGAGACAGGCGGGCACGGGACGAAGGCAGAGATTGCGTGTTGTCTGCTGCCGACTCTGGGAAAGCATGGCCTGCCAAGCCCTTGATTTTGGACTCGTAGCCTCTAAAATGGTGAGACCAGAAATTCCTGTTGTTTAAGCCAACCATTCTGTGGTATTTGTTATAGCAGCCCTGGAAAACCAAGTCAAGAGAAGAGAAATACATTTTAAGTCCAATAAGCTTGGGCTTCTCAAATTAAATATATTGTATATGATACTGCACATGCTAAGAGTATGTTAAAATCAGTCAATATGCAACACCCAAAAGAGTTCAAAGAAATCAAAGGTTGCTTGAAACAAACTGAAATGTCAACAAGTCCATTATTGGGGTAAATACACGTTATAGGTAGCATGAGAGTCATGATAATGGACACAACGCTGAAATCCATTAGAAGGAACTCCTGAAGCACCTACATTTTCACTTCTTAACTGATGCACTAGAGACACAGAGAATCCTGCTTCAGCCTAGGGGTTGTCTGTTTTGCTGATCTAAAATCACGGTAAATAATCCTGGTAAATGTGAATGTTGTTAAGTGTTTGTCAGACTACAGTTCTCCAATCTGGCCACTAGTACATGGACATAGAAAGAAGCTGCTCTCTGAATTTTCACTTATACATAATTGAACATTTTAAGTCTTTGCTCCCCCAGGTTGAACCTTGCCTTTCTGGGGGCATAAGGCTCTCACCACCCGCTCTGAGACCTAAGTGGCATTACATAACATGGGCTTGGACCACGGTGACCGTTTGCTCCAATCCATTTATTCTCTGCTTACCATGTGAAAAATTTATTCCAGGAAGGAAATGTGCACTTGGCACTTATTTACTATTCACTGGCAGGTAAACTATAAACAAGTGTCAATTCACACTTGGAGGAGACTATATTTCAGCGCAATGCATTTACGAACCCAAGACACGACGGCTCGCAAGTGTGAGCATTCAGGATTCTGGTGTGCCTCAGGCTCTCTTTTGCTTTTACCTTCCACTTTAAACAGGCTTTCTGAGTCACTCTGTAGATAAATTAAAGATTGCTGTAATTTATCCACACAGTGGGAAGGAAAGCAGGGGCTGGCACAAGGCAAGGAGATGGTCTCTGCTGGCAGCCAGCAGAGAGAGTGGAAACCAGAGAGACCCGAAATCTGCTCCAGAATGGCCAGGCAGGAGCCAGCAAGGGCCCAGGGCCCATGCAGTGTAAGAGTCAGGCCACCAGCGGAGGGACCGGGAGACAGCTAGAGGCCGTGTAACAGACCCAGGGCAGTGGGCTGGCCGTC
Organism: Cabassous unicinctus; assembly: GCA_029593785.1. Classification (NCBI taxonomy): domain Eukaryota; kingdom Metazoa; phylum Chordata; class Mammalia; order Cingulata; family Chlamyphoridae; genus Cabassous; species Cabassous unicinctus. Next base: position 4,363 of record JAQZBX010006177.1, on the reverse strand, counting down.
ATGGCGTAAGGACCCGCACGCTTTGGTCCAGGACTCTAAGGCAGGAAGGCTGAACTCAAAGGTCTGGGAGCCCTCTGGTGGAGTGGGAGGGCTCGGTCAGACGGGTAGCCGGTGCCCCAGAAGCAATTCAGCTGCGGGTGCTGGGTGCTGAGCACTGGCTACGGGCCGGCACTGCGCCAGGTGCTCCTTGGGCTGTGGCAGCCCTCACAGGGGCCAGCACAGAAGCTCAGTTTCTCTTCCTTCTGGGTCTTGCTTGTAACTTCCCATTCCCCAGTCTGAAGGATCCTTGGCCATGAAACTTTCTTTGGTCAAAAAAAAAAACATGAGTCAAAAAGATGTGTCACTTCTAGGTAGAAGCACCGAGAGCCACCACCTGATTCGCCAGCTCCTTCAGCTGTCTGGCAGTCGTGAAAACAGGTATCAGGAAGGAGCTGGAAGCAGGCGAGGAAACTAAGGTGAGCAGAGTCCCAGCAACCAGCACAGAGGAGGAGCATGAGGCCAAAGGAACCCCGGCGGAGTGGAGACCCTGGCATTCGGGACTGCCTCTTACTGCAGCACAGACCTGTGTCTCGCTTAATCGTCACGGCAGACGGCGACTCCCTGCAGAGGGGCTGCGCACCTCGGGGCCCGCGACTCCCTGCAGAGGGGCTGTGCACCTCGGGGACCGCGACTCCCTGCAGAGGGGCTGTGCCGTCCGCGGCGGCAAAGCGTTTGCCTGAGAGCACAGTTAGTAAGGGTGGAAGCAGCCTACGCCCAGGCCGGGCTCAGCCAGGGCCGCTGCTCTTATCCACACCTTGGCAAAAACCAACCGAATGACCAGGAGGGAAGATAAGGCAGCCTCTTCATCCTCAAGTGGACCAGAAAACTTCAACAAACACAACTGGTGTAAAACGGGGCCACTGTAGAAAAGCAGCTTCTGCAAACTGACCCCTTTCTTTAAAAAAAAAAAAAGGGGCCTACTGTCATGCTGTCGTCTGGGTCAGGCAAACCCTATTAAACGGTTACTTCTCAAGTGACTCAGACACAGGGAGCGCTGAAAGAGCGGGGCGGACGAGGGACCTGGGCAGCAGTCATCTACCTAGTGCTCCCCAATTATAGGATCCACAGAGAAAGAGGCTTCCGTTTTCCCCCAAGCCTAACTTCCAAAGCCAGAGCGTTCTGAGGCAGAACAGAGAGTGCGTCTAAGAGCCAAGAGCATTACATGTAGATAAGACAATATCGTACGTATGGCCACCATTTCACTTTTTCCTAGGAATGCCCTCCCACACAGTGCTGAATGGGTGCTCATCTTAAGATCTGTCCCACCAATGGTAGAAATCAAATTTACAGAATGGCTGAAAGTACTCAAAACCTTGACTAATTCATGCTACTCTTCTCTTGCCCAACTTGGGGATCAGCCCTGTAGCCTTTAAACCAGAAAAGGAGAGAAACATTATTCTCTGTTTTAGGAAAGGAGTGGAAATATATTCTTAGCTGTCACTTTGCCCAGTGTTATTGACTTTCAAATTAAGAAATGCCTCTGAAGTCTGGACAGAGTCCACATACTGCCACATTTCATTTCAGGGAATTCCGTTACTGTGATGACTGAATGTGTGTCATTTGAAGTCATAATTTATTTATACCCTTAATATTTAGATTGGCTTTTAGAGCACCGACAAAATAACTGAGTAGGCTGTTTTCAGGCATATGATCGCCAACATAATTAACTCATTTTTCCGCATAATAAAAACGGTGGTCGTGCGTTTGATTATAGGCAGATCAGAAGTGTGTTTTAAACTATCATAAATCATCACTGAATTTCATATGACGCAATCATCCCAACCCCTGCATCATTTATATCCAACACTGCCACATATGTTCAGAATGTCGTATAGAATAAAGTCAACATCACATTTCATGCTCTATGTAGCAACAATTTACCAGGTTATATATTATGGGTTTTTAAATCTCAAATATTTAATTAGAAACTGACACCAAACTATATGAAACATCATAGTACATGACATATGACATTTATTATAAACATCCAGAGCTTGAATCCCAATAAAATTTAATTGTTTATATTAATTTGTTTCATAGAACTTTCATAAATATGATTTCATTAAAAATGGTTGTGGATAAATGTTTCAAAGGAGGAGAATTTCACAAAAAAAGTATTTTGAAGCAAAGCTTCTTTTCTCATTTTAAGCAAGTGTTTAGGAAAACGTCAGAACAGAATACACACCTCTCAAGAAACATAGTTGAGAAAGAAAAAAAGCATCTACCTTAATTTAAATAATAACAAACAATGAGGTGATTGATTTTTTTTTTTTTTTTTTTTTTTTAATGAAGGCAGAGCTTTCTTTTGGAGCTTCTGAGTGAAGCAGAAAGCCCAGCTCTGCACATGCTTTCAAACAACCAGCTCCCTTCCCTGTTTCTGAGCATCCTACATTCACCCAGAAAGCTGGGGCTGCCTGGATCCACATGGTGTGACTTGATACTTGCAGTGGAATCTAAAAGTGAGAAAGCACTGAAGTATCACACACAGTGTCTGTGGCTCAGGAAGACAGGCACAGAAGGTTGCATCATTGATTTTCAGTAAGAGTATAAAGGAAATAGATGAGCTAAAAGCACAAACCTCAAAATGAGCACACATTGAGAGTGCAAGTAAAATGATCACCACCCTAAGGTTAGACGGTTCTCCCTGGTAATAAAATCAGATAGACCCGCAGCCGCCAAATTCCATGAAGATGCCATTTGCCTCCTTTAAGCTAACACTACACGTCCCTTCACTAATTCCCCAGCATACTTTTTTTTTTTAAGTGGGCACTGTTGCTTTTCAAATATCTTGCCATCCTAGAAGTCTCTTTCACTCACTTTGAGGCTCTTAGGGATCAGGGGCATCCTTTCTACTTTAGCAGATGGTTCTCTACACTCGAGGCAGAGCTTGTTACCCAACTCCAAGCGTTAAACACAAGGCCCTCGTTTTAAAAAAATAATGATAAAGGGAGGGACCTTCCTTTCAGATTGTCACAGGGAATCACCCCTCGCACTCCCCCGGGGAAGCCAGGAGTCGCTGCCAAGCGCAAGGGCGAGAGCACGCCCGTCAGTGCTGCTGGGAGATGATCTCCTGCTCCTCCCTTATCAAGAGCGCAAGGAATGTAGGATGCTTGTCCACATTCCACTAACAGGCTGGCTTTGGCTGACGAAGCCCGGTAGGAAGAAGTAACAGTTCCTTCACTAGTTGTGTAGCACTCTTGACAAAATTCTCTTAGTTTCATTTCAACATCCGGCTTAAGGAGCTGCTGATGGGTCGGATCTGAAACTGTGGTTCCACTAAACACAGCTCTGCCGTTTTAGAGGGGCTTTTTCTTTCCAGAACCGAGAGCCTACCAAGACGCTCAGCCCCAGCGCCGAAAACGCCGGGGGAAGAGGCAGGGCCCCGGAGGGGCCGGTTTCTGGGGAGCAGGGCGAGCCGCCCCTCCTGTCGCCGTGCCCCTGGCAACGCGCACACCCTGCCTGGTGGGCTGGGCAGGGCGGCTGGCCGGCGCGCGTCCCGGCGGGCGCTCCGCAGAGCCTGGCGCTGGGCCCCAGCCAGGTCGCTGGAGGCGAAAACTTGACGGATTCGCCCATTTCGGAGTTTCTCAGCGGAGTAAAAGAGCCTCAAGGAGCCCGGCAAACGCTCCTCTGAAACCCAACGTCACGGAACACTGGGTCCCTCCGAGCCGCGCTGGGTGTGGGTTCCGCCTCTGGCTCACCCCGCACAGGCACCCCGAGAAGACAGGGTAAATCACGCCCGCAGGGGGTCCGGCCGGGCGGGGCCACCTCCCCGCAGCCTGGCCTTTCACCAGAAGAAAGTGCAGGAGGAGAAGCCCGGGGCGGGATGGAGGACGCCGGCGCTCACCCGCGATCGCGGCGCGGACAGCAGGCCCCGCGCAGCTCCGAGCCCTGCCCGCTCCCTGCGCCCGGCCCCCGCCGCCCCGCGCGCTCGGCCGGCCCCGCGGGAGGGGCGCGCGGCAGGCGACGAGCCGAGACCCCGGCCGGGGCGCCCTTACGTGCTCCAGCTTGTCCTTCCTGCGGAGCCAGACGCTGGCGCTGTAGTCCTGCTGCTTGACGCCGCTGTAGAAGTTCGCGCCCACTCGGGCCAGGCTGGGCGAGGGCTCCTTGGGGCGGCTTTTCAGCCTCATCTGCTCGAAGCCCTCGTGGGGGGCGGCCGCGAGCCACTCGTGCTGCCGGATCTCCATGCTGGCATGGCCGGGCGGCCGCGGCGCGCAGGGCTGGGGCAGGAGGGCGAGCAGGCGCTGGCGGCGGCGAGCGGGGCGCGGGGCGCGGCGCTGGGCGCCCAAGGAGCGGGGCGGGAGGAAGCGGGGGCGGCAGATGTCGG
>JAQZBX010006176.1:12058-54103 GCA_029593785.1 Cabassous unicinctus | reverse complement strand
AAAAAAAAAAAAAAGAAGGAGAAAAGAAAGGGGGGAGGAAAGAGGAAAGAAATACAGGAGATAACAAATAAACCAGAAACAAAAAAAAACCACACAAGCAAGCAGTCAAACAAAACTAAGGAGGAATTTTTCCTTCTAGGGTCCTTGTGGATCCTCTCAGCCTGCTTGTGTTTATCAATCAATTTCCCAGCAGGGTGCTATCTGCAGGTTTTGAGTCAGATTTTAGGTATTAAACTAAATTAAAAAGAAGAATTCATTTTTTCAAGTGACTGTCTCCTTCTTTCTTTGTTTTTTTTTTTGGCAATATAAGGGACCCAAAAGAAGTCCTCCGCTAGACCACCCCCTTCACTGAGGGGACCCTAAATAGGCTTGTGGAAACTAATCAAGTACTTCTCACTTCCTGTCCTCCCCAGGGTAGCTGAAGCTCTAATGCTTGTCAGTGCAGAGTGATAAAATTGGCGGACTCTGCCCTCTCTGGAGCCAAGCCTCAGTGTCAGCCGGCTGCTGGGTAAATCAGGTTTCCTCAGCAGATTCGCCTCTCCCCTCAGCCTGGGACTGCTGCAAGCTGGCTTATCTGCTCCCCAAAGCTATGAGGGCATCCAGGTAGCCAAATCCACAGAAGTTAAGCACCTCTTCACCTTCTGCCAGAACCCTCCCTCTCTCAGAGAATGCTCCCTCACACCGGGAGTGGGAGTTGTGGATGTGGGATTCACAGCACAAACCAGTCTTTTTCCCTGTGAATGTGGCTCAGCCTTCTGTGTTAACCACCACAGGCAGGCTTAAAACTCACGAATCTCTACCCATCACTCCACGCCATAGATCTGCCTGCAGCTAGATGTCCCAAGCTTCTCACTCCGTGTGCCCACAGCACATATCCCCAGGCAGGACCCTGTCCACAATCGGCCATCCTCAGAGAGCTAGTCAGCGAATGCCCTCCTAAACGAATGCCATCTTGCCTCTCCTCTTTTTAATTTTGACAGCTGACATTTTGAGTAGTATGTGTCTTGGGGTAGGTCTATTCAGATTTATTGTAATTGTATTACAGCGTGCTTCTTGGACAGGTATGTCCATTTCTTTCATGAGAGTTGGGAATTTTTCAGCTATTATTTCTTCAAGTACTCTTTCTGCCCCTTTTCCCTTCTCTTCTCCTTCTGGAACTCCCATGACACATATGTTGTTTTGTTTTTTGTTGTCATTCAATTCTCTGAGCCCCTGCTCAATTTTACTATTCTTTTCTCTCTACATTTTCAGCTCTTTTAACTTATTCATTCACTTATTCACTTATTCATTCTTCTATCATTTTGAGTCTGCTGTTGTATGCCTCAAATGTGTTTTTGATCTCACCTATTGTGTCTTTCATTCCCATAAGCTCTGTTTCTTTTCTGTTCAGGATTTCAAATTCTTCTTTGTGCTCACTGAATGTCTTCTTCGTGTCATTTATATCTTTAGTCATATTGCCTTTCAGTCCTTACTTTGATTTTGCAAATTTGTATCCATCTTGCTAATTAGTTTTCTCAATTCCTGTGTCTCTTCTGGGGCTTTGATATACTACTTTTCTTGGGCTATGTCTTCCATTTTCTTATTATGCCTTGTAATTTTTGCTGATGTCTATGCAACTGATTAGGATGTAGTTTATTCAGATGCTCAATTTCTTTCTCTTTTGTATGTATTTAGTGATGGAAGTTGTGTGTTACCACTGCTTTTTGATTCTTGGCTCAAAATGGATTATTAGGATTGTCCCTGCTAGTTGCTCAAAAATGGTATCTTGACCCAGTAATTAGTTGCAGACCACCTTCCTAGGGTGAGGTAAGCTTTAAAGGCCAGAAAAAGCCTCTGATTTTTAATTTTCTCACATCACATGTGCTTCCTTGTTCTACCAGCAGATGGTGCCCTTTGGCTACTCTCAGTACAGTGTCTGGTCAGAGTGTATTTGTTGCAACACAGACTGGCTCAGTGTAATAGAACTTACTGCCTAGAGGCTAAGAGACTTGTAATTCAAACATTCTCAGTGACAGTCTTCCAGTTTTTTCTGGCAGCCCCCTCATTTTCCTGGGTGGGAAATATCTCCAATCCCCTTTGAGTACCCAACAATCAGTCCCTTTTTGTAGAGTTAGATATTGAAAGGTTTGTATATCTTTGGCCCTTTTCTGGCTCCCAAGGCAAACAATGGTGTGCCCACCCTGCCTTAAAAACTCCTAGGACACAGCAGACCAAATTTGTGAGTCAAAAGATGAGTCAGCCTTAGGCTGTGCACCTCTCTATCCCCTTTCTAGGGTGGTGGATCCCTGGAACCCCCTTTGTCTGTAGGGGGAGGCTCAGAGGCCTCAGAATTCTAAAGTGTCTTTATTGTGGGTGAGGGTGCCAGTAGCAGTATCTGCTGGTTTCAAATCAGTTCTGTAGTCACAATTCCCCTCAATTGTCCCTTTCTCCTCTTGTCCGTGTCTAGCCTTTGCCTGGTGTCCTAAACCCTAGAAGATCATTTTCCAGGCTATTTCCATATATCCTCTAGCTATTTTTTCTCAGCTTTAAATTTTTATACAAACCCACATAATTATTTTTTTTGTTTTGTTCCTCATAGGATGGTTGTAAAGTCTAAGAAACCATTGCCTAACACAAGGTCCTGAGGATGTGTCCCATTTTATCTTCCCTGAAGATTGGCTGCCAGTGATCCTGAACTCCTATCACATGGCATGGCACAATGGTAGTGTCTGCTGGACTCTTCTTTCTTCTTTAGGCTCCACTGCTTTCAGCTCCTGGCTGCACTGCCTATGGTTTTCTTTCTGAACTTTTGTGTGTTATTCTTTCTGTGCCTCTGTGCTCTGCCAATTTCCAGCCTCTAGCCTTCAGGACCTCTCTCTTAGCCTCTGGGGATTGCTCTTTACATCTGTGTCCTTTTTTTTTTGTCTGTATATCCATCCTGTTTATAAAGGACACCAGTTATGCCTTACTGAAGTAATCTAATCAAATAGACCCACCTACAATAAGCTCACATCCACAGGAATGGGCCAGGTTTAAGAACATGATTTTCTGGGGTACTACAGTCTCAAACTACCACAGATTAATATATTTATAATTATTTTATCTTCTTATTAAATTGATTCTTTATCAGAATATAGTATTCTTCTGTGTCCTTCTATCAGTTTTTGACTTAAGGTCTGTTTTATGTGATCTTAATATAACTACTCCAGCTCTCTTTTGGTACAATTTGCATGGAATATTTTTTAAAACTTTTCACTTGTAACTTACTTGACTTTGAATTTAAAGCAAATGTTTTGTAAGGATTATATATTTTGGGTATGCCTTTTTATCCATGTTGCTAGTCTCTGCCTTTTGTGTGGAGAGTTTAAGCCATTTACACTTAAGGATTTACTCATAATGCAGGAATTTTTCCTCCCATTTTTCTACTTGTTCTTCTTCAGTCATACGTTTTTTATCCTCAATTATTCTGTTAATGTCTGATTTCATATTTATTTGATTTTTTGTAGTGTACAATGTTCACTCCTTTCTCATTTCCTTTTATATATACTTTTCAGATATTTTATTTGACATTACCATGGGGCTTAAATTTATTATCCCAAACCTGTAGCAGTCATGTTTGATTTTTTCCAATTAAATTCCATGATATATGCACTATTCCTAAACCCTATGTCAACCACTTTTTGCTGTTCTTGTTACAAATTATACATTTATTGTCTGCCCAACTCCCTAGATTTAGCATTCCTTTTTATGCATTTGCACTTTAGAAACTCTAGGAATTCAAAAGTGGAGTTACCCAAAATAGAATATTACTGTTGTATATAATTCCCGATATGGCCACCTTATCAGCTATCTTTATTTCTTTATTTCTATGATCCATTAGCTAGTGTCCTTTCCTTTTATTTTCAAGAATGCCCTTTAGTTTTCAGTGTAGGTCAAATCTGGTAATGACATATTTCCTTAGCTTTTGTTTATCTAGGAATATATTAATCCCTTCCTAATTTTTGAAAGAACATCTCACAAGATATAAAATTTTAGTTGGCAGTTATTTTCTTTCAGCACTTTACATATTTCAACCCAGATCCAGTGCCTTCTTAGCTTTTAGGGTTTCTGATGAAAAATTGGCACTTAATCTTATTGGGAATCCCTTGTATATAGTGTATTGCTTTTGCAGTTTTCAGAAATCTGTCCTTGTCCTTGACATGCAACAATTTGACTATTATGTGTTTGAGCATGGTTCTCTTCGAATTTATCCTATTTCTGGTTTATTGGACTTCTGGAAAGTGTATATTCACTTTCTTTATTAAAATTGGTATGTGTTCTGCCATTGTTTCTTGAATATTCTTTCTGCTTCTTTCTTTCTTCTCCTGGGATGACCATAATCCATATATTGGCACCTTGGCATTGTCCCATATGTCTGCTATGTTCTGCTCAATTTGTCAATCATTTTGCTTTCTGCCCTTCAGTCTGAATCATTTCAATTTTCTTATCTTTCAAGTTTATTGATTCTTCTCTCACCTCTAATCTGTTTATGAAAGTATCTACAGACTTTTTCATTTCAACTATTGTGGTGTTCAACTCCAGTATTTGCATTTATTTTCTTATTAAAATTTCTTTCTCTTTATTATGATGCTCATGTGATTCAATCATCATTTTCCTGATATTCTTTATTTATTTCTCTGTGTTTTCCATTACCTCTTTGAGTTTGTAGAACATTTTTTATTTTTTTTTTTAAGTTTTGGATGGTATGTCCAAAGTCTGATACTTGTTGATGGTTTCTAAAATTTTATCTTGTTCCTTGAGATAAGCTATACTTTACTGTTTCTTTGTCTTGTAATCTTTTGTTGCACATTGTATATTTTAACATTTTAATGGGATAACTCTAGGATTTAGTCTCTGAACTTCCTGTTTCTTTCTTTTGTATCCAATTAATGATTGATAGAGATTTCCTTCAGTTCCAGATGCTAATAAAGCAATCAAACCAAAACTAATAACATCTTTTACACTCTTTGCAAATTGACTCTGTGTTGGTTTGTGTTCTTCTGCTTGGCCCTCTTTCATAATAAATCAGCATGAAGAGAAAGCACAGGCTCCTGTCTATCTTACTGAGCCTGAATCTTTTCCTGGACATATGCTCATGACTTTAGAAATTCTCCCAATTATAGGTATGCTCCCTGTACTCCCTTTGGAATAGATTTTCCCCACCCTGGGTGGTCTATTGTATGTGTTTAAGTGGGTAATCTTTTGGGTCAGGACTGTTTGATTGTTTCTTACATTTCTTTAGCTGTGCATAACCTGCTTCTGCCTTTAGGGCATATTCTGGGAAGGCAAACCAGAGAAAAGTGTATTGGTATAGTCCTTCTTTTTAAATGCAAGCATTTAGAGCTATATACTTCCCTCTGAGCACTTTCTATGTTCTGTTTTGATTTTCTTTCATCTCAAGATATTTCCTAATTTCTCTTGTGATTTCTTCTTTAATTCATTTTTTTAAAGAGTGAATTGTTCAAGTTCCACTTATTTTTTGCTTTCTCCAGTCTCTATTATTGATCCCCTGTTTCATTCTATTGTGTTTGTATAAGATAATTTGTATGGTTTCAATCTTTTCAAATTTATAGATTTCCTTTTTTTGGCCCTAAAATGTGGTCTGTCTTTGGGAATGATCTATGTGCATTTATGAGGAATATGTGTTTTGTTGTTGAATGAGTTATGATATTTATGTCTTTTAGTTTTAGTTCTTTCATAGTACTGTTCAGTTCCTATATTTCCTTATGCATCTTTTTTTCACTTATTAAAAACATCAGCATCAGTTCATTTCCCCGTAAAGTTTAGGTTTCAGCTGATTTTTCCCTTCATATATTTACTCAGGTTCTCTTGCTCCAATTTTCTGTTGTGATGTAAGGTATTGTCCCTTAAATGCCTTGCTGGTTCTTGAAGACACAGTGTGGAATGGAAATGGCCAGAAGGCAGTTCACATCTATCAACATTTCTGTGGGCACAGGGGTATGTGGTAAAACTTCTTCTTCATGTCAATCACTCTACAAATTTGCAAACAATCACAGATTGGAGTCTCAGCAAGCAAGATGAGCCCCTGCACATATCCTCTGATGTCATCCAAGTCTTGCAAAGACCAACCCAGCTGGTGTTCACAGTGTATGTGATATGGGTGAGTGACATCTGAGAGGCTGATCTGGAGCATGACTGCATTGAAAGGGACATGATATGGTGTCAGATCCTGTAAAGGATAAACTGATTTTGGATTTGGGGGCTGCAGCTAGACAAGGTAACCCAACACTGCCAGTTCACAAAGATCTTTGTTATATAACTCTCTGTTTCATGGAGTTTTTCTAAATGCAATCTCTGATTCAATTGTCATCAGTTTGTGTCCAGTAAACATTTGGACTCTCTTTTTCTTCATCAGCAAATTCCAAGTTTTCTGCTTCTGGAAGCTCAAAACCTCTATTTCTGATATTGCACTTACTTTTTGTTTGCAAGCCTTTGTTGTCCACATAGACAGGGATGAGTGTTGGCACGTATCCACTCTGGGCAAAACTGAACTGAATGACAAGGGAGACAGCAATCCATTAAGATCAGTGAAAAGTCAAATCCCATTGCCTGTCACCCATCCCATTGTGTTGTAGATCAGAGGAGATTCTCTTACAAGAGCTGAACACAGATTTTATTATATTAATATGATTTTCAAAATTTTCTTTAAAATAGTTTTCCCATAATATATAAAATTCTGTGGTGTTCTGGTGGGTGAAAGGTGGCCCCAGAATTGGTTCTGTAACATTAAGTAGAGAAATGTAACAAGGAGGAGTAAATTCTGTCTGCCCCTGGTCATGTTCTATTATAGTTAACACAGGAAATAGTTTTTAACTATTGATTAACCAGGTATCTATTAAACATTAACTTTCCAACAACCTGAACCCCACAAATTAAAATGACAGGATAACCATCTACCTCTTCACAAGAAACACTAACTCTTGCACTGCTGAAATGACACTCAGTTAAAATGATGGCTGTTTTTCCTTCTAGTTCTATGAATACTGATATACCTCAAATTTAAATATTTAGTAGTATTTTTGGAGGTCAGATTCTCTTTTAAGAAAATGGGAAACAAATTTGGATGGCTGAGTATGAAATTTGTAGTTGAGGTTGTCAGATGTTGTAGCATGAAAATGGTACACAGAGGAGAAAAATATCTCATTAATTGACATTTGTCATCCTGGTTATATAAGCTTTGAGCAAAGTTCAGGCTTCACTCTTCACCTCCTTCTTGATTTTTTCAGTCATCAAGTAATGAACAGTGTTGATCCTCAGGAGACAGTGGGTATAGGCAGAGAAGACTTCATAGGCAGGCTGACCTGGGATGAGTATAAAACCAAGGACCTCCACCCAGCCATACAGGAAAGTCATACTATAGAGCCTTCCAAAAACAAGAGAATGTTGGAACTGCAGCAACACCACCATGTGGTCCAAGCCCACCACAACCAGGGCCAAGTTGGGGTTCATGGCTGTGGTTGGGCTGGGGGCTACAGTCTTGGGTCACTGGGCTGTTACACCTGGCACCAGGAGCTGACCTCTCTCCTGTTCACATCCATCACCTGAGCTTGCAGCAGCCTCCTTCAGAGTCACTGCAGTCACCATCAGCAATAACATCACAAATTGGCAGCCAGGCCAAGGATGAGGAGGAACTGAGGCTATGCCTTGCTGACCCACAGCGACTCAGAGCAGGAGGACACTCATTTCAGGAGCAGCACATCGTCCATCCCCTCACTGATATTTTGTCAAGATATTATAGCCATTATTAGAAATGTTTTATTCCAGTCTCCTATTATTAATATAGAACCATCTATTTTCCTTTTAAGTTTGTCAATGTTTGCTTCATATAATTTAGGGTTCAGGTATTATGGGCATATATTTTAATAATCATTATATCATCTTGATTAATCGACAAGCTTTTTCAACATATAATGTTCTTTTTAGCAACATTTCACTTTAATTCTATTTTGTCTGAAAATTTAAGTATCACTATTAAATTTTGGTTACTATTTGCATGGTATATTTTTTTCTCTACTTTCAATTTCAACCTTCTGTGTCTTTGAATATAAGCATGGTCTCTTGTAAAGAGTACATACACACTTATATATGCACTTTTTAAAAATTTGTGTGTGTGTGTGTATCATGCTTCATTTTCCATCTGCCAAGGTCTGCCTTTTGACTGAAGAGTTTAAGCCCATTATATTTAAAATAGTACTAACAATACATGGTTTACTTTTTTATTTGTTTTTTGTAAGCCTTTCACCATTTGTTTCCCCAGTTCTTCCATTTCGCATACTTTTTTTATTTAGGTGATCTGTCATAGTAAACCATTTTAAATCACTAATTTCCTGTATTCCATATCCTTTTGTCATTTTTGGTTATTATGGGGCTTAAATTGTTTAACATTCTAAATCTACAACAAGCTTATTGATTTGCTGCTAACAACTTCAATAGCACACATAATTTAGGTTCCTATAAACATTTGTCCCCATTCTTTATGTAGTTCTTGTCAAAAATTACTTCTTTATACTTGATAGGTGCAAAATCATAGGTTTATTGTTACTTTTATGCATTTGCTTTGTCGATACTGATAAAAGTAAAATGTGATATTAGAAACCAATAATGCAAGGGTACAGACAATTATACTTCATTTAGTTTTAACCTATTGTCTAGTGTCATTTTCATTCAAACTGAAAAACGCCTTATCCTTCCCTGTACTACCAGTCTAGTGATCCCAAACTCCCACAGTTTTGTCTTAATCTCTCCCTCACTTCTGAAAGTTAGTTTTGCTGAATATAGAATTTTTAAGTTGGCATTTTTCCCAAAAACTTTAATGTCATTCATTGCCTTCTTGTGTCAATGGTTTCTGTACAGAAAACTGTATTTAATCTTATTGAGGTTCCCTTGTATATGGCACATTTCTTCTTTCTTCCCTCTTTCCAGTTTCTCTCTCTATGGCATTGGACAGTTTGATTATAATATGCCTGGGTGTGGATCACTTTGGGTTTATGTTGTTTGGAGTTCCTTGTACTTTTTGAATGTGTATATTCAGGCCTTTGGTTAAATTTGGGATTTTCATCCACTTTTTCTTTGTATAATATTTCTGCCCCCTTCTTTCCATCTTTTCCTTCTGAGAGTCCCATAATCTGTATATTGGTATGCTTGATGGTATCCCACAAAAATAGTGGAGTCTCTCCATATTTCTTCATTTTTCCTTCTTCTCCTAAGGCTGAATAATTTAAATTGTTTTATCTGCAACTTCACAAATTATTTATTCTGTAAGCTACAATCTGCTGTTTAACCCCTCAAGGAATTTTTTATTTCTGTTATTGTGATCTTCCTTCTCCAGTATTTCTCTTTGGTTCCTTTTTCTAACTATAATAAACTTTATTTTTAAAGAGGTTATAGATTATAGAAAAATTACATCAAAAGTATGAAGCATTCCCATGTACCCCCCTCCAACTCTCAAACCATCACCTATTGTTTTAAATGTAGCAGTACAATTTATTATGTTGTATCTGTAAAAGCCACTCAAAAATGAACATTTAAAAAATGACTCACTTATGGTAAGGACTAATCTACCTACTGTAATAATCTAAAAATTAAGCCATGACTGTGACATTTATCAGTACTTCTCATATCTAACAAATGGAGGTAACTACCATTTTTATAATTTCCTTAAAGCCAAAATCTTAAGCACAAATCGGAATTAAGAGACACTTCAGAATGTTCACTTTTGCATGCATTTTTGGTTGAACTTCCAAAGATTCCAAATTTAACAAAATCAAAACTTTGAATCAAAATAAATATAAAATCCTTCAAGCCTTGTGAAAACTTACTGTACAGGAGCAAGGAAAACAGAGTGAATAGTAAGAGCAGTATATTTCTAGGGGAGAAAGCAATCATTTAATTTCTTTATGAGAAAGTAAATGTCAATAAGTCAACATTTTAATAATACTGACCAAGTTATTTACTATGCAAGAATTTGCTTTTCAAGTTGTGTTTTTAAAATGTTTCCATCCATATATGTGAATTAAAGTGAATTTATACATCAAAAACATTTTGCTCAGAATTATAAACTTAAGAATAAACCATAACTTATCAAAGCATAGTCCAAACACCACACAATAATGCTACTATTTAGATTTACATGCTTCATATGAAAATATTATCTTACAAATGAGAGTTTTGCCCTGTTTCTCCTGAATAAATGTCACTATGTCTAAAACTTTAAATAATAATAAAAAAATACTGATTCAAATAATTCATGCATTTTCCTTCATTGGACTTTGATAAAAAACAGAGTCATCTGGTGTTGGAGCACCATCTTCCTTCTCAGTTACAGTCTCTACAGTCCCAGAAGCAGACACATTAATCATTATTTTATTTGTTGAAGCTGTCTTCTGTTTCTCAGCAATAGCTGGACAAACAGCAACAATCTCATAATTTTCAAAGTCATAGTCAGAAGTTGACTTTGGTGAGAAATCTGTTACTTCTGCTGATGATTCAGTCTTTTTAATCCTTTATACTACTTTCTGCTGCTCCTGGAGTGTTCTTGCCCAAGAAAGTCTTCTTTCCATATTTCAGGGTTCATTGGATAGAGTGAAGGGCTACTTGAAAACTTCAAATTGCTTTATCTATTTTGTCCTTTGGCTCTCTGTCATATTGTTCTATTGTCTATCTTCTTATCCTTTAATTTTCCCTTCCTAATAATCTTCATTTCTAAGCTCTTATCCAAATCTCTTGCCCTGTTTTTTATCTTTTCAGGCTGCAGCACCCCCTTTATTATCTCTTGCAATTCTGGTCTTTTGGTAACATATTCTATCAGTTTTTGTCTGTGAAGAATTTGAACTCACCCTTAGCTTTTAAGGACAGCTTTGCTGGATACAGAATTCATGGCTGGCAGTTTTTCTCTTTCAATACCTTAAATACATCATACCACTTTCTTCTTTCCTCCATGGTTTCTGATAAGAAAATGATACTTAATCATATCGTGTTTCCCTTGTATGTGATGTTTTCTTTTCTCTTGCTGCATTCAGAATCCTCTATCTCTGATATTTGTCATTCTGAATAGTAGTGTCTAAGGATAGGTCTATTTAGATATATTCTGTTTGGTGTGCATTGTCCTTCTTGGATGTTTATATTTGTGCCCTTCATAAGGGTTGAGAAGTTTTTGTTCATTATTTCCTCAAGTATTCTCTCTGCCCCTTTTCCATTGTCTCCTCCTTCTGGGACACCAATAATGTGAATGTTTTTGTGTTTTGTGTTGTCATTCAATTTCCTGAGACTCTGTTCCACTTTTTCCATTCTCTTTTCTTTCTATTCTCCTTCTTTTCCAGTTCAGATGTTCTGTCTTTTAAGTCACTAATTCTGTCTTCAAGGAATTCATATCAGCTCTTGTGTGCCTCTAAAATGTTTTTACTCTCATCCATCATGTCTTTCCTATCCATAAGTTATATTACTTTTCTTTGCAGGATTTCAAATTGTTCTTTATGTTCTCCCAGTCTTCTTAAAAGCCTTTGTAGCTGTTGGCCAATTTAATGTAATTGTGAATTCCAAAAATATAACTGGATCATGCTTGTAAACTGATCTGTTAATCTGGGCATGATTAAGTTATGTTAGGGCATTGACTGGGTCATGTCAGTAGGGTGTTGAGCCCCACCCCTTGGTGGGTGGAAATAAAATATAAAAGACATGGCAAGAACAGAGTTGTAGCAGTTTTTGAGAAGCAGTTTTGATATTGCAGAGAAGGCCCCAGGAGAAAAGAAGCGAGCTCTTTGCCTGATCAGCCATGGTGAGGGAAATTCCATGTTGCTGAGCCCATGCATAACCTCCATCCCTACCTCCATGGCCATTTTGTTCATGAGCTCATTGGGCAATGACAGGAGTGGCTGGGGAAAGAGGCTGAGCCTTAGCCACAGAGCAGGTCATCTTATCCACTTGATTATTAAACTCTTCCTCTGCTGAAGTCACCCTCTGGTGGGCATTCACATGAGACACAAATATGTTCATGTTTTTTTGCCCACTCAGAAATGTCTATCCACATAGCTCTTCCCCAGACCTCCTTGTCACCAATCATGTTCCTTCCAAGTCCCTGACCATCCAGCCAAACCCTTGGCAATAGCCCATGAATCAGTGTACAAATGCACCTCTGGCCATTTCTTCTTCCAAGCAAAATGAACAACTAGATTCACTGCTCAAAGCTCTGCCCACTGGGAGGATTTGCCCTCACCACTATCCTTCAAGGATGTCCCAGAAAATGGCTGCAGTGCCCCAGCAGTCCACTTTCGGGTGGTACCTGTATATCATGCAGAACCATCTGTAAACCAGACCTGAGTTTTCTCATCCTCAGTCAACTGATTGTAAGGGACTCCCCAAGAGGCCAAAAGCTGTGGGCTGGGAAAGGGAAGGTAACATGGCAGGGGTGGTGACCATGGGCATTTGGGCTACTTCTTGCTCAGTAGGTCCTATCAACATGATATCATCAATATAATGGAACAGTGTGATATCTTGTGGAAGAGAGAGACGATCAAGGTCCCTGTGGACAATTTCATAACATAGGGGTGGAGAATTGATATACCCCTGAGGCAAGACAGTGAAGGTATACTGCTGGCCTTTCCAGCTGAAAGCAAACTGTTTCTGGTGGTCCTTTCTAGTGGCAATTGAGAAAAAAGCATTTGCCAGATCAACAGCTGCATACCAGGTACCAGGGGAAGTGTTGATTTGCTCAAGCAATGATACCACATCTGGTACAGCAGCTGTGATTGGAGTCACCATCTGGTTAAGTTTATGATAATCTACTGTCATCCTCCAAGATCCACCTGTTTTCTGCACAGGCCAAATAGGAGAGTTGAATGGGGATGTGGTGGGAATCACCACCCCTGCATCCTTCAACTCCTTGATGGTGGCACTAATCTGTGCAATACCTCCAGGAATCCGGTATTGCCTTTGATTTACTATTTTTCTAGAGGCTTCCACTTGGCCTTTCCAATCATAATAGCCCTCACTCCACAAGTCAGGGATCCAATGTGGGGATTCTGCCTGTTACTGTGTATGTCTATTCCAATTATGCATTCTGGACCTGGAGAAATAATCACAGAATGTGTCCATGGATGCATTGGACCCACTGTGACATGGACCTGAGCTAAAACTCCATCAGTCACCTGACCTCCATAAGCCCCTACTCTGACTGGTGGGCCACAGTGACGTTTTGTGTCTCCTGGAATTAATGTCACTTCTTACCCAGTGTCTAATAATCCCTGAAATGTCTGATCATTTCCTTTTCCCCAATGTACAGTTACTCTGGCAAAAGGCCGTAGGTCTCCCTGGGGAAAGGTGGGAGGAAGATGAACAGTAAAAATTTTTGGCAGTTTAACAGGATCCTTCCCCAAGGGGACCTGTCCTTCTCCTCATTCAAGGGGCTCTGGGTCTGTAAACTGTCTCAAGTCTGGGAATTGATGAAGGGGCCGTGATTCTCTGCATCTGTAATTTGAGTTAGGATTTTGTTCACTTGACCTAGAACTCTTCTGCTTATACAGATCCAGAAGAAATTTAGTAGACTGCCCATGTATTTCACTTCTGGGAACCCCATGATTTATTAGCCAAAGCCATAACTCCATGTGACTCAGACTATTCTGTGTGCTGTTTTGAATGTCTTTCATTGCGGTAGCCATGCCCACCTTGCCTTTGGCCATTAACTGCCGATATTTGACTTTTACCGGACTGAGATCCGATCATTCCCATAATGTTTAAGGATTCCATTTCCATTACAGACCCCCCCACACACACAGAATTATCTGGACAGCAGAAAAGAGCAATCACAGAGCTCTTCAGAGAAGATGGAATTAATCTTACAAATTTATTCCTCACAGTCCTGGTTAAAGGTGTGTCCTCTGGACATTCCTGGGGTGGGTGGGCAGGTCTCAAATGGTAAATCCATTCTAGTATTCCAATCCCTCTAAGCCTTTGAATCCCCTCATCTACTGTATACCTTGGCAATTCAGGCATCTCAACATCAGACATGCAAAGCCATCATTTTTTCCATGCTTCAGTCAGCCACCCAAACAAACTGTTAGATCCCTTTCTAACCCCTCGAGCTATAGCACTGAATCCAGAATTTCTGCTTAGTGTGCCCATATCAATAAATTCAGCCTGATCCAACTTTATATTCCTTCCACCATTATTCCATACCCTTAGTATCCATTCCCCCACATATCCCCCTGATTTCTGTCTATATAAGTTGGAAAACTCATGCAGTTCTTTCAGAGTATAGTGTACTTCCTTATGGGTCACACTTTGTATTTCACCTTTGGGGGCTTGTTGTGATTTTAGTCTAGAAATGGGTCTTGAAGACAAGAGGGGTGGGGGTGTGGGTAAGGAGAAGGATTAGAGATGTCTTGCAGGCTACTGACCTCAGGGCATTCCTTTGAATTTTCTTCTGGCGAGACACTGTTAATCTCTTCAGGCAGGGTTTGGAAGACAGATTCCTCAGGGCAGACTGCAAGTTGGGCAGTGCATGCTGGAGATTGGCTCGTACCTGCCTCCCTGCTGGGAGGATGTCCAGACTCTCTGGGGCAAGGTGGAGGCTGGGCAGTGCATTCTGGAGTTGAGCTGGTACCTGCCTCAGGGCTGGGAAGAGGTCCAGACACCCTGGGGGCCAGAGGCTGGGCAGTGCAGGCTTCCATTTGGCTTGTACCCACCTCAGGGTTGGAAGGAAGTCCAGAGTCCCTGGGACAGGCTGGAGGCTGGATGATACAACGTTGACAAGGTGTGGTCTCCATAGGGCAGACCATCACAGGTTTATCTGGAAAATTCTCAGCAGAATTTAGGGTTCCAATGTTCCCACCAATATTATCATCATCCCATATGTCTCCATCCCAATCCTTGGGGTTCCACTCCTTTCCAATGACTTCACTTTAATTTCACAAACCCTGTGAGGTTGAGATTTTAGTTTCCTCTGTAATTCTGCAACTCATACAATGAGAGTCTAGGTTTGATTCTCAAATATCTCAAGTCTGTGGCTACAGGAGACAAGATTTTTTTTCAAGGCACATGTAGAAACTTTCATATCATTCATGCGGCATTTAAGTTTCAAATTTGAAGACTTTAATTCATCTCTTTCTTTTGTAACTGTGTCCAGAGTATCTAGGAGGAGTCAGCCAACATCATTATATTTTTTGACTCCACAAAATTCTGTTAAGGTGTTGAAAACACTCTGACCCAGATCCTTGCTTCTTATAAGCATGGAAGTAGGGGAATCCAGTGATGCTATTTAGCAACCTCATTATTGGAAAGGGAGTCATTAGTACCCCTGAGTCCAATTAGAGTAGAGAACCAATTACAAAACTCCCAGAAACACCTCAGACATTCCATGTTTAAGACTCTGTTCCTCAAGAGCCTCTCCTGGTACCAAGCTGTATTAGTCAGGGTTCTCTTGGGAAACAGAATCAACAGGAGATGTCTGGCAATAACATGAGATTTTAAAAGATTCTCTCACGTGACCATGGGATGCACAAGTCCATGTTCTGCAGGCAGGCTGCAAACCAGGGGCTCTGATGAAAGTCCGATGAAAGGTCCTTTATGAGGTTCTGGGTGAAGTTGCCTGTCCAATGTCGAGCTGGAATTCTCTCTGAATGTTGAAATCACTTCCCCTTTTAAGGCCTTCAAGTGATTGGATAAAAGTGTCACCCATTGATGATGTAATCTCCCTGATTGATGCAGATGTAGTCAGGCATCCACGCAGTAAACTCACTGGTGATTGAAGTCCATAAATGCTCTTGTATTACAATTAGCCCAATGCTTGCTGGAACAAACACCTGGACACAATTACCTGGCCAATCTGACACTTTAGCCTAACCATCACACTGACTAATACAGTCAGCTACCACATATTGAAGCAAGATTGCATGTAATCTCTGCCTGGCCTCTCCTTCCTTCTTCCTCCTAAGTCTCCATGGTCCAAACTCTGATCTCCGCTGAAGGCTGGCATAGGGCTCATCTATCAGGGCTTCTTATATCAGTCTGGCATAGGGCTCATTTCCTTCTAGGCTTAATCAGTTGCTCAGCTACAATCTATCAGGCAAATGGCTCATCTCTCCCCAGGGCTCCAGGTCAATACTGACAAAGTTCTTTCTCTCTGGCATCTATGAGCTCCCTCTCTTCCCATGTGACTTCTTGAGTGAGTGCCCATTTATATCAGCCCACCAAGGGGGCAGGGACTCAACCCTAAATCACACCCTACTGATGTAATTGGATCAAAATTCCAAATCTTTTATCAAGTAAACTTAAAACCTTTGAGTTTAATACAATCAAAGAGTATCCCACCCAGAGGAACAGAAAAATTGAAAAACATAATTTTTCTATATTTGGGGGGATTCATAAATATCAAACTGCCACACTCCACTGTCTGAATCCCAAAAGGCATTACAATATTCCACAAAACCTTATTTCAGTAAACATGATAAGTACAAAATCACATCACAGTCAGTTTATAAAAATACAGTTTGCCTTGGGGAAAAGCCCCCTCTGGATGTAGACCTGTAAAACTTAAAAAACAATGTATCTACTTCCAATATACCAAGGGACAGACATAGAATAATCATTTGCATCATCACAAGGAGAATTTGGGAGTGAAACTGTGTCACAGATCCCTAAAAGTTCTGAAAACCTGGAGGACATGCTTCATGAGATTTCAAAGTGTGGAAGTCATTCCTAAGATGATGGTTTCTTCTCAGGCCTTCATGGGGTTCCACCTTTGCCCAATCACCATTTTCTTGGTTTCACCCTCGTCAAGCATCTAGGTGGCAACTGAGCTCTAGACCTCACCCTCCAAGAACATTAAGGTGATGGCCTCTATTTCCCCAATCTCTGGGGTACAGTCTTGACCCCCTTAGTACAGTGAGGTGGTGGCAACATTCTCCTTAATCTTTGGCATGCAGGTACAGCCTTCTCAGAACAGTGACGTGGAGACCTGGCATTCCCTATTTGATTGGATATAGGCTTACTACTCTCAGGGCAATGGGGTGTCACCCTCACACTTCCCAACCTATGGGGAACAAGGCCACCCTTCTCAGAGCACTGGAGTGGCAACCTGACTCTCCCCAAACCTTGGAGAATGTACTCCATCCTCTCTAGCCTGAGCAACAAAATACTCCCTAAACAGCAAGCTGGAACATCCACCATCTTTAAATGCCAGGTAAAAGTCACTTTCTCTGTACACATGGGAGTGGTTCCTCTCTTGGCCAAAGAGATTTCTTAATTCCATACCTCAGCTTCCATGATTTTCCTCTTAAAGCCATTTTCCTTTCCATATCTTCCCTCCATGTCCCTTTTAGTCCAGGTTGACAGTGGTTATGTTCATACGGATCTTGCAAAATCTTGGTTTAGGAGACAGGTAGCAGGGGTTGACGCCAACAGACAATAAGACTTTCCACATGTCTTTCCTAGATAATTGCATTTTTAATCCTGACTTAACAGTTCCAAGTTTAGTTAATATCTCAAATGGGGCACTATCATCTGTGGAATTTGATTTCCAGAGGCTTAGAATTTCTAGAATCAGCTTCTGGTTTCTTTGTGCCCAACAATTCAGTTCTCAGCTTATCTCTTACATCTAGCATTTTACTATAAGTTTCAAGGAAATGCCAGGCTGCATTTTCCACATTTAGTTTGGAAATTTCCTTGGCTAAATGTCCAAGCTCATAGTTTTCAAATTCTTCCATCCTTATAACATCAGGAGGCAATCTAGTTCAGTTCTCTGCAACTTTAAAACACTGATCACTTCTCCTTCACTTTCCAATAATAGTTTCATCATTTACTTCTAAGTCCTCATCAAAAGTCTCTTTAGTGTCCATATTCCTATCAACAGTCTCTTCAAAGTAATTTAGGCATTTTCCAGCAAGCATCTCACAATTCCTCCTAAAAATACCCCTTACCCATTTATAAAACCATTCTAGCATTTTTGGTAATTGCAAAAGCAAGACCCCACTACTGGGTATGAAATTCTGTATTAGCCAAATGGGTGCTGATGCAAAGTTTCAGGAATCTATATCACATCTAGAGGAACAGACTAGTTTGCAAACATATTTTTTCTCTTTTTTGAGGATTCATAAATAATATCAAACTGCCACAGGCACTCTCCCTGTTACTGCAAACCTTTACCTGTTCTCTGGAGCTCTGAGAAAGAAGGCGGTGTCAGTTTTTGCTTGTTGTTCAAAACCCCTGTCAGGAGACAGAACACAAGAGTGTCTCATATGACATCTGCTGACATCATTCTATGATTCTTTCTATAGAGTATGATTTATATGCCAAATTCAACCTTTGGTGTACTGTTAAATTTATTTTACAAAGTGTACTGTCAGGTAACATCCACCATATTCAAGGTATTTGTCACCCAAATAGTTTTCTTATACTCTATTGCAGTCAATATTTCCTACCTTCCCAAATACTAGCATGCACTTAAATGTTTTCTATCCCTGTTGTTTTTCCCTTGCCAGAACATTTTTAAAAAGAAAAAAAGGAATCATATAGTATGTAGTGTTTGGAATCTGGCTTTTTCAGTTACTATAATTCATTTAAAATTCATATGTGTTGTGTAAGTGTCTATTTTCTTCCTTTATATTGTCTAGTGTAATTCCATTATCATGTTGTATCACAGTTTCTTTATCCATTTACTAGTTGAAGTATATCTGATTATTTGGAGTTTTTGTTAATTATAATTAAAGATGTCAAAAACATTTGTATACAGTTTTTTTCATGAACAAAAGTTTTAATATCCCTAATGTAAATTCCTAGGAGTTTAATCATGGGTTTATATGGTAAGCGTACTTTTACTTTTCAAGTAAAAGCAGGTTTTTGAAACAGAGCTATAATAATATCTTAGTTTATTGCCATCAATATGTATGACATTTCCATTTTCTCTGTATTGTATTGTCTCCATTATTTGGTATTGTGCATTTGATTATTTTAAAAATTTCAACATTTTAATGGGATTTTAGTGTTGTCTTTTAGTTTACTGTGAACTGTACTTTTAGTTTACGTGAACTGAAGACTGATGATATTGAGCATCCTTTCATATTCTTATTTTCTTTACCCTTATGTGTCTATTCAAACATCTTGCCTGCTTTCTTTTTTAAATCAGATCCTGGTTTTCTTATTTGACTATTTTTTAATGCTTTATTTTGTGTACACAAATTTTATTGGATGTAATTTTTGCCAATATTTTTAGCAATCTTGGATTTCTTTTATTATTTTAGCATTGTCTTTCTAAGAATAGAAAATGTGCTTTGATCCATACAAAATTTTGAGTTTGTTCTTTTTTGGGCATGCTTTTGATGCTTTATCTAAGAAATAATCACCAAACATATACTAACATATACTCTTAAACAGATTTATTAAGATTTTTTAAATGCCTTTTAAAATATAGAATTTTTGTTTATTATATTCAGAGATATATGCAACAATCACTGTAGTCTGAGAACCTTTTTATCATTTTGAGAAAGAAACACTATACCCTTTAGCAATCACTTTCTCTGCCCATCTCCCCACAATCCTAAGGAACCACTATTTTACTTGCTTTCTCTATAAAGTTTCCTGTCCTGGACAATCATATTAATTAAATCATAAAATGCATCATCATTTCTGTTCATGTATAAATTTTTGATGGTTTATCCAAGTTGAAGCATATATCAGTACTTTATACATTCTTATGAGCTGAATAATATTCCATTGTGTATCTATACTTTAGATTTTATTAATATTTTTCTTAGGGAAATTGTAGGTTTACAGAAATATCATGCACAAAATACATAAAAGAGAATTCTCAAGAGGCACCATATATTTTTTGGAGGTACTGGGGCAAGGTATTGAATGAGGGACCTCGTATTTGAGAAGCTGGTGCTCAACCATTGAGCCACATTGGCTCAAGTTGGTTATTTTTATTTGCTGGGTTTATTTTATTTTATTTTTTTAAGGAGGCACTAGAAACTGAATCTAGGACCTCCCATGTGGGAAGAAGGTGTTCAGCTACTTGAGCACATCCATTCCACACCCTATTATTAACATCTAGTGTTAGTGTGGTACATTTGTCATAATTTAATGAAAGAAGACTGATAATTGTACTGTTAACTATAGTTGGTTTAAAATAGGGTTCATTATGTTGTACAGTCTTATGGTTTTTCTTTTAATTTTTCATCTTTTAACATATATATGACTTAAAATTTCCTCTTTCAGTCATATTCACATATATCATGCAGTGCTGTTAATTATATTCACATATATCATGCAGTGCTGTTAATTACATTCACAGTGTTATGCTACGTTCACCACCATTCATTACCAAAATTTTACAATCTCAAAAGAAATTCTGTAAAATGTAAGCATTAACTCCCCATTTCTTACCCCACCCCAGGCCCTGGTATTCTATATTCTAGAGTCTGACTTTATGAGTTTATTTATTATAATCATTTCATATCAATGACTTCGTACAATATTTGTTCTTTTGTGTATGTCTTATTTCACTGAACATAATGTCTTCAACATTCATCCATGTTGTTGTATGAATCAGAACTTCATTTCTTTTTAATGCTAAACAATATTTCATTGTATTTATATATGATGGTTTTGTTTATGTTTATCAGTTGATGGAAACTTGAGTTGCTTCCCTTTTTTTCCAAATGTGAATAATATTGCTATGAACATTGATGTACACATATCTTTTCAAGTCTATGCTTTGAATTCTTTTTATACCACAGTTTTTAATCCATTCATCTGTTGAAGGACATTTGGTTTGTTTCCAAATTTTAGCTATTACCACAAATGCTGCACCAAACACTTTTGTTTGAGCTTTTTTGGGAGCCTACATTTACATTTCTTTTGTGTATCTACCTAGGACTGGAAAATCTGGATCCTTTAATCATTAAAGGAACAACCAGAGACTGTTTTTCCTCATGTCCACATCATTTTACATTCCCAGCAGCAGTGAATAAGTGTTCTCATTTCTCCACATCCTAAACTACTTTTGTATATCTCTGTTTTATTTTAGCCATTGTAGTGTTTGTAGAGTAGTTTTGCAGTATGCTTTTTTAAAACAAATTTTAATGGAGAAGTTGTAGTTTACCAAAAACTCATGAAAAAAATACATCATTCCCATATAACCCCTTTTGCTAACACTTTGCATTAGTGTGGTACTTTTGCTTGAACTGGTGGAAGAATATTTAAATTGTTGTATTAACTGTAGTCCATAGTTTACATTGAGGTGTATTTTTCTCTATGTAACACCCAGTTATTAAAACCTTGAATTATTGTGGTACTTTTGCCATCTTCATCAAAGAACATTTTTACAATTGTTCTATTAACTGTTCACCACCACTTTGCTGAATTCACTTATTAGCTCAAGTAGATTGTAGATTTTTCATGACTGTCTATGTAAAGGGTCATATCTGCAAATAGTTTAAATTTCACCTTTTTCTTTCCATTTTTGATGCCTCTTATTTCTTTTCCTTGCCAAATCTCTCTGGCTAGAATTTTTCTACTAGAGTGTTGAATAACAGTGGTGAAAATGGACATCTTTGTCTTGTTCCAGATTTTAGAGGGAAAGCTTTCTGACTTTTACCCTTGACTATGATGTATACTGTGAGTTTTCATATATGTCATTTATCATATTGGCTAACTTTCCTTCTATTCGTATTTTTCTAAGTATTTTCGTCAAGAAAGGATGCTGAATTTTGTCAAATGTGTTTTCTGCATCAATTGAGATTATTATGTGGTTTTTCCCTTCATTTCATTAATGTGGTTTATCACATTGACTTTCTTCAGTTTAAACACTGTTGCAAACCAGGGATAAAACTCACTTTATTGTGACATATAATTCTCTTAATGTGTTGTTGGATTCAATTTGTAACATTTTCATGAGGCTTTTGCATCTATAGTCAAAAGAGAAATTAGTCTATAATTTATCCTTCTTGTATTTTTATCTGGCTGTGGTAATAGGGTGATGAGTAAGAATGAATTATTTAAATTCCATATATTTGTGGATTTCCAGTGTTCTGCCAGTTACAGATGAATGTATTATTGGACACTGAAAGAAAGAGGGTCCTTGTTTTAAAGTTGCAGAAAATTTGTCAAAATTGACTTCTGATATAAGATGGAAGGCAGACTTTGAAAGTTATGAGCTTGGGCATTTTGCTGATGAGATTAACAAGCTAAATGTGGGAAATGCTCCCTGGCTTCTCCTTGCAGTTTATAGCAAAAGGTCATAAGAAAGAAACCAGAAACTGATGGTTTGTGAAATTCTGAGCTTCTGGGGAATGAGTCCCTAGAGAACAATGCCCCATGTGAGGAATTAACTGAATATAGAACTAGGCAGCCATTTCCTTACAAGTCAGGACTGGAAATGCAATTATCCAGAAAGGATTTGTTAAAAGTACTATTGGTTGATATTTTAGGCCCATTTGAACTTCATACAAAACTTACAAACTTTTTGCAAGATCTGTATGAATATAACCACTGTTAGCCTGGAATAAAAGAGGCAGAAAAGGGAGCAATTGAAGGAAAAGCTTCTTCAAGTGCAAAGCTGTGGGAGCTGAGGTCTGGACTTCTTCTTGGGCCCAAAAAGGGACTCCACCCATGTGTGTGGAAAGGGTGAGTTTGCCCCAGCATTTGAAGAGAGTTAGCCTTCTGCCTCATCATTCAGAGAGTGTTCTGCCACCCCATGATTCAGAGAGGGTAGATCACATTCCCTGGGGTTGGGGAGAGTTTAGGTGTACACCCCTCTGTTCTGAGGGGGTTGAACATATGCCCCAGAGATTGGAGAGATCTTGACTACCACCTCTGTGTTCTTGGCACATGAGTCCTAGAGCTTGGCTGCCACATTCTTGATGAGCTGAGCATGGAACTGAGAAGATGGTCTCTGGGCAAGGCATTGGAGTGGTTGTGATTCCATGAGGTCCCAAGGAGAAGAAACCATCATTCTATAGAAGACTCTCAGACTGTGAAATCTCATGGAATATGCCCTGTAGGTTTTCAGAACTGTCTGGGAACCATGATCTCTATTTTCTTTCAAAGTTCTCCCTATGGCAATGGAAACATGTATCCTGTGACTGTCTCTCCTTTGTATGTTAGATGCAGACAACTTATATGTAAGTTTTACTAGCCTACAGCCAGATTGGAATTTTGCCCCAAGCCAGGCTGCATGAGTATAACTGATTTTTATGAAATTTTATACTTAACTTTGCTACTGAAATGATTTAAAGCTTTTTGAAATATTGTGATGTTATATTTTTCATATGGAAATAACATGTATTTTGGGGGTCCAGAGGCTGTAGTATGCTGGGTTAAGTCTTTTGTGGACCTCAGAAAATTATGTTCTTAAGCTAACCCATTCCTGTATGTGTAAGCCTATTGTATTTAGGACTTTTTATTAGATTCAGTTAAGGGACCTTTACATTATATCACTTCAGTTAAGGGTGTAGGACATGGGGTGGGTTTTAATCCTTTCATTAGACTGTTATATAAATAGAACACAGAGAAAGAGAGCTACCATTTCACCCTGCCATGTGAGAGAGGACTCCATGATGCCTACAGCTGTAGAAAGACAGAGAAATCCTGAGAGGCTGAGAGAGAGCCTGGAAGCTGGAATGGAGAATCTTGAAGCTGAAGAGACATAGTCTAGGGAGAGATGAGCCATATGTTTGACTGCCTACAGCTGACCTTGGGAAGAAAGTGAGCCTTTAGGAAAAAGCAGTGACCTTGCCAGAGACTGGCTGTCATTTTCCCTTGCCACATGGCAGGAGTCCAGGATCTCTCAGCAGTCAACCTTTGGTAAGACAGCATCTCTGATGCCTAGATTTGTACATTTTTACTGCCTCAGAACTGAATTTACCCTAATAAATTCCCACTATAAAAAGACAACCTATTTCTGGTATTTTTGCATTGGCATGTTTTAGCAAATTACAACATTGCCCTTAATGGAGATCTTCACTTATTCATACTACTTAAATCCTCTCTCTCCTGTCTTTTCCTTTCAACCTGCAGAACTCCATCTTGTTGGGCATGTCTCTTGTGAGTAATTATCCTAATTTCTTTTTATCTGTAAATATTTTTAAATTCCCCCTCATTTTCAAAGGACAGTTTTGATAGATATAAAATTTTTGCCAGGCAGTTTTTCCTTTTCAGTACCTTAAATTTGCCAATTTGTGTCTTTTCATTGGGGAGCTTAATCAATTAACATTTAATGTTTTTATTGTAAAGGCAGTATTTACTTTAAATATCTTATCCTTTGGATTTTGTATGGTGTATCTTATTTTTATCTCTCTTTTTATCCTTTTAGTTACCCTTACTGATAACTTCATTTTTACATTGTCTTCTAAGCCTTGCTTTCCTGTCTTTTCCTTTCATCCTGAAGAACTCCCTTTAGTAGTTCTTGTAGGGCTTGTCTTTTAATGAATTCTCTCAGCATCTGTTTATCTGTGAATATTTTATGCTCTCCCTCAGTTTTGAATGGCAATTTTGCTGGGTAAAAATCCTTGGCTGGCAGTTTTTCTCTTTCAGTGCCTTAAATATATCATACTACTGCTTTCTTGTCTCCATGGTTTCTGATGGTAAAATGGTACTTAGTCTTATTCAGGATCCCTTGTATGTGATGAATCACTTTTCCTTGCTGCTTTCAAAATTCGCTATCCTTTGTACTTGACAGCCTTTTGCATGTGTTTTGGGATAAGTCTATTGGGATTTATTCTGTTTGGTGTATGTTATGCTTCTTGGATATGTATATTTATGTTTTTCATAAGAGTTGGGGAATTTTTGATCATTTTCCCTCAAATATTCTTTATACACTTTTTCCCTTCTCTTTCTGGGACATCCATGACATGTATGCTTGTGTGCTTCAAGCTGTCTCCTAAACCCCTGAGGCACTGCTTAGTTTTTTCCCTTTTTTCTTTATTAGTTCTTCTGACTGTATACTGTCATTTGTCCTGTCATCTAGTTTGCTAAGTCATTATTCCTCCTGTTCAAATTGTCTGTTGTATGCTGCTAGTGTATTTTTACACCCCATTATTGTGCCTTTCATCCCAATATTTTCTTTTTTTTTAAATTTTGCAATATTTTCTGTTTCTTTTTAAACTTTCAAATTCTTATTGCTCACAAATTGCCTTCTTATTATCCTTTAGCTCTATAGGCATATTTTTCTTCATCTCCTTGAATTCGTTTAGATTTATTTGAAGTTCTTTGTTTAATTGTTCCAAATTCTTTTTCTCCTCTGAAGTTTCAATTTGTTCTATTGACTGAGTTATATATTCCTGTTTCTTAGTATTGTTTGTAATCTTTTCCTGAGGTATGGGCATTTGATTATCCCAATGAGGTAACTCTGAAGGTCCATTTCTCCCTCCTGTCTAGGATTTTATTTTTATTGGCTTTATGTTAAGGCTCTTCTTTGACTCTTGGTCCAAATTATTCTGGACATTTAGAGTACCCCATGTTTAACTGGTCAGATTTTCTCAGCTCTTCTTCATCTGGTTCTTTCCCTGGATATGTGGTACAGTGTTAAGATTACAGTTTATTTTTTTACAATTGTTAGACCTCCAGGAAAAACATTCCTTTGTCAGCCAAAGGGGTGTTGATGCAAAATACTTGAAATCTGTTGGCTTTTATAAAGTGTATTTATTCCGGGTAGAAACTTAAAGTTACCAGGCCATAAAGCATAAGTTGCTTCCCTCACCAAAGTTTGTTGCCATGTGTTGGAGCAAGATGTCTGCCAAGGCCTGCCAAGAGTTCAGGCTTCTTAGGTTACTCTCTTTCTGGGGCTTGTTTCTCTCTAGGCTCAGCTTCCCTTCTCTCTCCATAAGGCTAGCTGTAGACTATCTGGCAACTGGCTCTGTCTGTTCCCATGGCAAAATTCTCTCTCAGGTCAGCTGCTCTGCTCCTCTGTGTGCTTACTTCCCTGGCTCCAGCTCAAAACTCCCAACTCTGTCCTTTGCCATGCCTTTTCTCTGTGACTCCCCACACACACAGGTTGTGGGAACTCAATGTCCTAGTGATGTGGCCCAATCAAAACTGTAATCATTATTTAATCAAGTAAAAGTGGTACCTCTGAATCCAATATAATCTAATATGCCCAGAGGGACAGATCAGTTTACAAATATAATCCAATATCTACTTTTAGAATTCATAAATAATGCCAAACTGTTACAGCTTCCTTTCCTCTGTTCCATCTCTGGAGTCTTGATATGTTCTGTTAATTTTTGTGCAGAATTTTCTCCCCAGCTCCTCAGATTTGTTTAAATTCTCTCCCTCATTCATTGATCCCTTTTCCTTACATGTTTCCATTCATGTTCCCATCCTGCTTTACCACAGTTCTGTACACATCCCACTTTTTTTCTGTGAGGATTTACTGCTTCCAATTTCTTCCCCATTAGTGTATCTTGCCCCATGTATCAAGATGGGGTCAATTGATAAAGTTGTGTCAATCCAGAAAAGTATCTTTTGTGTTTAGGTGGTCCAGCCAATAGAAATTGGATTTGGTGTGGACAGTTCTTGCTGACCTTTCTGCTGTGGTCTCTCTTTTTATACTTTTCCCTCTAGGGTCCCTTTATACACAGCACACCTCAGTGCCTTGTGTTCCACCCTGGATCTTTGTGGATTAGGTTCCATGTACCTGGATGTGGATGGGGTTCTAACTCACTACTCTGTGTGGCTCTATTATCTGTGGCAGGAGGGAGTTGGGCCATACTGTCTCTGAATGACTCCCAAGCTGTATGGGACCAAGTGAGTGCATGGGTCTGGAAAAAGTTTAATGAGTATGTAATGAATTATACATGGAAAACTGCAAAACTTTGCTAAAAGAAGTCAAAGGAGATTGAAATAAGTGGAAGGAAATTCCATGTTCATGGATTGAAAGGTTAAATAATATTAAGATGTCAATTCTACCCAAAATTACTTACAGTTTCAACACAATCTTAATCAATGTTCCAATAGCATTTTTTTTTTTTTGCTGAAATGGAAAAGCCAATCATCAAATTGAGTTGGAAGGTTAAGGTCCCTGAATTGTCAAAACCTCTTGAAAAAGGCAAAATTTACTAGAGTTCCAAAACTTAAAGAAAAAGTGAAAGAGATGCATCTCAGATAAGATACCCATTGAGATATAAAAGAAAGGAAAATAGATATGTGTTTAAATTATCACACATGTACACAGAGGACATCCTTGAAAAAAAGCAAAAGAGAAAAAGAAATAAAACCTTTTTAAATGAATATAGATTATAAGAAAGCTATGGAAATGGATCCAAAACTATAGAAATCAATGTTACTAGTAAAGATAACAAAATGAATGATATAAAAATAATTTTATAATTTAACTCAATAAAAGTTTAAATAAGAGAAACTTTAAAGTTTTGGAATGCTCACTCTTTGTATGGATAAAGAAATATAAACATGAAAATCATTTAATAAATTTCCTTCATACTATCTGTAATTCAAAGATAAATATTTACCATCAGGACCACAACAAAACAAAAGTCCTAGAAGCCAAATATGGGAACAAGTTTCCCCACTTGAATGATATGCTGGCAAATGCCTATGAAGCCTTTAACAAATCCAATTATGACCCTTATAATATTGTAAACACATAAATTCTTTCTCAAAATCACAGCAAGAGATAGACTTAGAAAGTTCATGCATGTAGGGTGCTCTCCATAGATAAATAACAACAAAAAAAATTATATGGCCCAAAGCAGACTATGATAATGTCATAGTAAATGAAGGAATTCAAAGCAAACTCATTTCACAGTGTATTCTGTTATGGAGTCAATAAGATTTATGTCATGAAATGGAGATTAACTGTATTACAAAGAACATACCTACACAGTCATCTTGAGAATATATAACAAAGTTTGTAATGCTGTTAAATAATTCATGCCTCATTTCATTCAAAATATATTGTACAAAAAAATATTGTACAAATTCTCAGTAAAGCATAAGTAGTGAGTTAGGTCCTTGGTGCTTTTAGGATGGGAAAGTGCTCTGCTTCTTGAGCTCTTCAAGAGGCACCAGGAAGCAGGTGTTCTGCATCCTCAGTGTTGCTGTACTATTAAAAGCATCCATTGCCATGCAGAAGCATTAGTCTAGGCATTACAGACATAAATGAACAGTTGAACAAAAGCAATTATTCTTCCCTCCTTGTCTTTCACACTCTAGCAAATACACAGTAGAAAAGCAAAGACCAACCATGCTATAAA
Source organism: Cabassous unicinctus (assembly GCA_029593785.1). Taxonomy (NCBI): domain Eukaryota; kingdom Metazoa; phylum Chordata; class Mammalia; order Cingulata; family Chlamyphoridae; genus Cabassous; species Cabassous unicinctus. The sequence continues at coordinate 25,865 of JAQZBX010006176.1, read as the reverse complement.
ACAAAATAGCTTTATTATGAATAAAATATTAACTCAAATTATAAATCATAAGCCTACCCTCTCATGTTGGATCATATATAAACCCAGCCTTTCTTGATGTGCAACATCCAATATATCCAAAGAAATTTAGTAATGTTGAAGATAGAGAAGATAGAATGTATTCCACAAATCCATTATACCCAATAAATTTATATATGAAAGTACCACATCCTGAAAGAGAAAAAAAAGCTAAACCAATATTCATAGAATAATTCTTTGCCTTATATTGTGGAAAAAACTAATTAAACAATATAAGTACTTACCTTAAGAAGATAAAAGTAATACAATGTAAACATCATTTTAGGCATAGCATAGAAGACAATTAATAGGGAGAAGCAGAAAATAAATACCCTAATTGGCATGCCTGAGGATGGGAAAAAAGGAAAATTTAAACCCCAACTTCTTAAATTTGTGAAGACTTAGACTCCCTGTTTGGAGGATAAAAAGCCTTTGAAACATAATTTATGCCATAGCAATGACAGTGAATTTTTATAAGGAAACAAGAATAAAAAGTATATTTTTATTTCCTGCTCTTTGGGGACACATTACTTGATTTCAAAGATTTCTATTTTCTTTTTTATTAAAATTATTTCCATGCTTCATATATAAATTAATGAAGAATATTTGTTGGATTACTTAGTTTAAATCAGGACATCTATTATTGAGAATATAATTTTTAGCTGTTTTAGTAGCCAATTCAGATTCTTTTTCATATTGTATATGGAAATTTATCAATGTTATATTGCCATTTCATCAATTAATCCTGTGAAGTGTTTGATCTTGTTAGCATTATTACTTCCAGGTGTAAGTCATTGACTTGGAGTTATTTGATTCTATTTAGAAAATTTGAAAAATTGTGACCAATTTCCCCCTCCCTAAAGATTGGTTTATTGTCTATGATGGTATATTTTAATCAGATATTGCACGCAATGCAATTTTCTCTAATTTGATATAATGTCTTAGACTCAAACTTCATACTTCTCATAGAGAGGTCATGAATTGTCACTCCCTTGACTAATAAAGAGCTTCGGGGCCTGATAACTAAATAATGATTATTTTTGTTAATAATAATAATTATTATTATAAACATTAATTGAACATTGTTAAGCTTATTTCAAAGCACTCTACATATAATAATTTATTTTATCTTTCAGGGTAAAAAGTTGGTTTAAAATACCACCCACATTTTATGGATGAAGAAATTAAGACAGAGAAGGAATGCAGCATTACCTGGGATAAATACATCATAGTTAATGGTGCTTGATTTATCTTTGGGCTCTACAAGCATCAAGAGCATTTGGCACCAGGGATCATTTACATTCAATCCTGGCCTCCAGGCATCCTCTGTTTAAAATCCCTTTGTTGTCTAGAAACATGACTATTTCTTGTCCATCTAAAAGTTAGGTTTCTGTGACTCCCTGCAACAGCTACCAATTGTTGAGGCTTCCTAAGCAGCACATTGACGGTTTCCAAGCTGTAGATGTCCCTATTAAGGCTACAGAAACAATTTGACTGTAGAGATAGTCCCTTCCAGGTTAAAAATCCTGTTTCCTAGGAGGGAATACTTTTACCAAGGTACATAGTAAGTACTCTTCTAGGTCTGGGGCTGACAACAGGGTTTGGGGCATATCTCAGAAATTCCCTGTCAGTCCTATTTAGGTGTTACAGGTCATTTCCATTTGCCATGCTTCATAAATACTGTTTTAAGCCTTTTGCATGACCTTTTAATCCCTACACTCCTGGGCTTTCCATGCATTTTCAGCAGCTTATTTGAACCTATTTGAGAAATGAAATAAGAACTTTTGGAGGTAAGTATTTTGGTCATTAAATTTGAAAGTATTCCTCTATTGACATCTCTCCCATAACAGATGAGGCATTATCTTTTATCCCAGCTGTCTTCTTTATTTCTAACTTTGTGTTTTAATCCCATTCCTTCCTACAGTTTCAGTAATTACATATCATTACTTATAAGACAGATACTTTATTTTAAACTGCTCCCACTCAATCTGATCCATCCTTTTAGATTTCAAACATGTTCTAAAATCTGCCATTTAAAAATTTGAAAAAATTAAAACACTTTTGACTTTTATTTATAGCAACTGATCTCTCATTTCCTTCCAGTGCAAGCTGTGAGCAGAGTCCATTCATCAGCATTTCTTTTCACCCCACCCCGACATAACCCTTTTTACTCTGGGTTTTTCTTCCAATTAATTCATGGACATCAGTCCTGATGACAATATTTCATCAGTATAACAATCTCATGAAATTTTGTCAGCTTCCATCATATTTCATCCTCAGCAGAACTGAATTAATTTCTTAACACTCAAAATCCAGACAAGGAGTTCTTCTCTTAAAGGGGATCTATTCCATCCCTTGTGCCACTTGGATCTCTCTTTCTATGTTCAGGGATCACTCCCCCCTGGATTCCAGGTGGCTTCTCTTCCTGAAGGAAACTTGCAAGAGGAAGCTTAATGACACCATAAAGTTACTGCTTTGCTGGTGGTCTTGGGGCCACAACTGATACTCATTATCTCCCTTCTTGTTCATTCTAGATTTCCCTCACCCCACCTTGCCCCTCTGCTAGTCACAGGAGCTTACCAGGTGCCAGATCATAACTCTCTTGGGTATGATCTCCTGGTCACAATGTCCTTCTCAGGCATGGTTTGCTTCTCTTGTCCATTTATTAACAGTCAGGCAGGGGTATATAGAGAGTTGCCTAAATAAATCATGTGGGTGCCAAACATATTCTTCCCAGGCCTTCTCATGAAGCAACATGCCCCCTTCCTCCTGATAGGCCAGATCAATCACAAGAGCCAAGACAGAGACCCCAATTCTTTCCTGTAAGGCCCTGAGAATGAAGAGCAAGCAGTGTCCAGCTTGTGACCAGAGCAAAGAGTTCAATGTCACTATTCTTGGGCCTTTGACTTTTACATAAATATTAGAATCAGTTTGTCAGCTTTGTCAGGAAATTCAAAATGAAGTTTGAGTGGAATTTCATTGTATTAATTAGATAAGTGATGTATTAATAATATATTGAATCATACTTCATGTTTGTAGAACTATATAAATTTCTAAATGTATTGTTACTTTTTTCAGATTTGAGGAAATCAATAAATGATATCTCTACCCTAATCTGTAGGATGGTGACAACTGGGAGAGTTAAAGGACAAAAGGTAGATGAAGATTAAACTTTCTGTTCTTCATTGTTATAGGGCATGTGGTGGGCAAGGTTTGGTTGCACCTAATTTAACAGCAGACACCTCAAGGGAAAAATTTGGACACAGTAGATTGTAAGATAAATTTGGCTATGTGTAGTAGAGTCACAGCAGTAGCTTTAGGATTGTTTTGGGAAAATCTTATAACAAATGTGTCATTCAAAGAAAATGAAGCAATGACAAAATAATGCAAGAAATAAAATTATATAAACAAGAAATTTGTAAACAGCCAAACTTAGAAATAAATAATTGCATGATGATGCAAAAATGAATTAATTTACCTAAACTTATGGTATAATTATTTTGGGAGTGTTGGGGTTGGCAAATACACTATGGGGTGACACAAAGGAGTCAACTTATTGAATATTAATTGACAAAGGTAAAATTAAAAATGAATGCATATAGTGTAAACTTGGGGATATACACAGGAAGAATTAAAATATTTCAAATCTGTTATGTCTGGGAAATGTGGCTGAAATGTAGAAAAACAGGTAAGATTCCTATTTGTCATTCTACATGTGGCTGTGTTATTCAGTACTTTAAATGAAGAATACTTTATTTTCAGCCTATACCAAAAGCAAGGAAAAATGATTGGAAAATTGGGGACTTAATGCCAAGACCCAGGTACCTGAATTATTACAGTGTAGGCTAAGTAAGATAACTTTTCTTGAAATGTCTTTGGATATGAACTGAATGAGGCACTGTCAGAATCTTCATTGTTCTGCAGAGGTTTTAAGAGTGGTGAAATGGGACATTGGAATGAATTCTGAACCAGTGGTGCTCATTCTTCAATGTATCCCCTGGAATATGAATCTTCTAGGATCTTGTTAAATTGCATATCCTGATTCTGTAGATCTGGTGTGGGGGTGGGGGCTTTGATTCTGATTATTCTCCAATCTCCTCAACATGCTCAAGCTACAAGTTCACTTACTACACACTATGAATCCTGAGACCTTGTTTGGGGTTTCACCTCTTAGAGGAGTGGTCCTCAAATTTTGATTCCTATTGAAATCACCTGAGGATTTTTCAAGCTCTTGAGTATCCATGCTAAACACAGGAATGATTAAATTCCTATCTCTGAATGGGACCACAAATTTGAACTTTTAAATTTCCCAGGTGAATTCAATGTGCAGAGGCATTTGAGATCTACTTCCTTAGAGTATATGATGCAATATGGAAAACTACTATATTAATTTGTGTAAAGAGTCTTCAGCACAGAAAGTGTATGGATTTTTTTTCATATTATATTACCCTTTTAATTTTATTTTCTTATTAATAGACTTAATTTTTTGGAAAAATTTACAGAAAAATTGAGCCTCTAGTACAGAGAGATCCCATATAGTACCACCCCCCACACACACAATTTCTCCTAATATTAACATGTTGCACTAGTATGGTACATTTGTTACAATTAATAAACATATAGTGATACATTATTACCAACTAACATTCATACTTTGTTCAGATTTCCTTTGTGCTTATCTAATGTCTTTTTCTCTTCCAGGATCCCATCCAGGCTACCTCTTTACATTTAGTCATCACTTCTCCTTAGGCTCCTCTCAGCTATAACATTTCCTCAGACTTCCTTGTGTTTTTTTGATGACTAACAATTTTGTAGAGTACTAGTCAGGTATTTTGTAGAAATTACAAAGTACCTGACTAGTATGGATCACTACCTGGAAAACCCCTGAGGGAAAGACTGCCACCAAGAAGACTGCTAGAAGGACCCCAGAAGAACTCCATTTAAAACAAGATTGGAATGAGATCTCATTAAGTTCAAGGCAAAGCCTCAAGTGGCCTCACCAGTGGCCCCCTGAGGAACCAACAGGTGGGGTAACCAATGAGAACAGCAAATAGCTGGGGACCCTCCCCCAACATTAGGAAAGAGAGGGGTAAACAACAGCTTAAGAAAGATAGCCCCACAAGACCCAAACACTCTCTCTGCTTGGAGGAGCAGTTTCAGTTGCATAATCCTGTTCTCTTTCCCCATTTCTCAATAAACCAGCATGTTCTTAAATTCTTTTATATAACATAGCCAAGAACATAGAGGAATCCTTCATTACCTGATTTTCCCCAACTTCACTTTGATGCATAAAAGTTTTTTTTTAAGTGATGAGTTTCCATTTATCTATTTCTTGTTTATCTATTTGTTGCTCATGCTTTATGTGTAAAGACCAAGAAACCATGGCCTAACACAATGTCCTGAAGATGCTTCCCCATGTTTTCTTTTGAGTCTTATAGTCTTGATTCTTATATTTTGGCCTTTGATTCATTTTGAGTTATTTTTTGTATGTGGTCTTAGGTTGTAACCCACCTTAATTCTTTTGAATATAGACATCCAATTTTCACAGTACCATTTGTTGAAAGACTATCCTTTCCTAATTGAGTGGATCTGACATCCTTGTCAAAAGTAATTGGATTACTTCTGAACTCTCAATTAGATTCCAGTGGTCTATATGTCTCTCCTTATGCCACTACCATGCAGTTTTGATTTCCGTTTCTTTGTAACACATTTTAATATGAGGAACTGTGACTCTGACTTAATCGTTCTTTTTCAAGATGACTTTTTATTCAGGGCCCTTATCATTCCATATATATTTTATGATTGGCTTTTCAATTTCTGCTAATAAAGCTGTTAGAATTTTTATTGGGTTTTCACTGAATCTGTAAATTACATTGTATAGAATTGACAACTTAATATTTGGTCTTCTAATCCATGAACACGGAATTTCCTTCTATTAATTTAGGTTTCCTTTTATTTCTTTTAGCAATGTCTTTCTTTTACATTCTTTGTTAGATTTATTCATAGCTATTTGATTCTATTACTTGGAATTGTAAAAGGCTTTATTCCTTGATTTCCTCTACAGAGTGCTCATTATTCATGTATAGAAATACTGCTGATATTTTTTCAATAATATATTTTTTATTGTTTTTTTTAAAGACTTGGATGACATAAATGTTTCATTAAAAATATAGGGGATTCCCATATGCTCTGCTCCCTACACCTCCCATGTTTTCTCACATTAAGATCCTTCATTAGTGTGGTATATTAGTTACAATTGGTGAACACATTTTAAAGCATTGCCACTAAGCATGTGCTATAGTTTACACTGTAATTTACACTCTCTCCCACACAATTTTGATGGTTTGGCAAGATATATAATAGCCTGTATCTCTGATTGCTGTGTCATTCAGGACAATTCCTAAATCCCCAAAATGCCCCCATATTAACCCTGTTTTACCTCTCCCTACCCTCAGACCCTCCAGTGGCTGCTGTCTCCACATCAATGATATAAGTTCTTCCATTGTTAAAATCACAAGTCTATAGTAGAATACCAGTGTCTACTTTAGTCCATAGTTCATTCCTCAGTTCTGATGATTCTGTGATCATGATGCTGACTCCACATCTAATTGAGGTGGGGTTTTGATCTCAAAGGCAGATGGATTAGATTCTCTTGCTTGCAGTTGTAAACTCTCAGTTCCTTGGGTGATCATTGTCTATCATAATTTCCTTGTTAGTTGTCCTGGGTGAGTCCAATGAACTGGAGAGTAGGTATTGCAACTGTTAAGATCAGGGCCTGACTGGCACATGAAAAGCATCTCTATTTCTATCTTCCCTCTCTATCTCATTTATCTCTGCTTGATTATTTTCGTCCTTCTGTCTACTTTAGATCTCTGATTTGATATCTTTTTATTTTCTTTTTTAATGTAAGCATTTAGAGTTTTATAATTCCCTCTCAGCACTGCCTTTGCTTCATCCCATATGGTTGGGGATGTTCTGTTTTCCTTTTCACTTACCTAAAGATATTTCCTGATTTTGTTATGATTTCTTCTTTGACTGATTGGTTAAAAGTACATTGTTTAATTTCCACTTATTTGTGAATTTCCAATACCACTGTTACTGAAATTTGGCTGCTTTTTCCATTTTTGTTAAGGGAAATACATATCATGATTTCAAGATTTTTTAATCTATTGAGACTTGTTTTTGATGTAACATATGATCTATTGTGGAGAGTGATCTATGTGCACTAGAAAAGAATCTGTATTCTGCTGCTGTTTGGTGAAGGGTTCTTTCTATCCATCTATCTTTCTATCATCCATCTATATCTCTAATCTATCTAATCTATTTATCTATCATCTATCTATCATTTATCTATCTTCACTAGGTCTCCATGGTTAAGAGTATTGTCCAAGACTTCTATTTCCTTATTGATCTTCTGTTTGTAGATCTGCACTGTTTTTCAATGTATTGAAGTATTCTAATATTAATGAAGAACAATATATTTTTTCCATTCAAATCTGTCAATATTAGCTTCATATATTTTGTGCTCTGTCATTTCATGCACATGTATTTATAACTTTTATGTCTTTTTGTTGAATTGGACTTTTTATCACTACATAGAGTCTTTATACCTCAGAATAGTTTTTAATTAACTTCTGCTTTATCTGATTTTAGTATACCTACTTCAGCTCTTTTCACTACTATTTGAATAGTATATATATTTTTCCATCCTTTCACTTTAAACCTACTTGTGTCTGAATTTAAGGCGAGTCACATATAAATAGCATATAGTTAAGACATGCCTTTTTATCCATTCTGTCAATATCTCACTTATGACTGGAGGGTTAAATCCATTTATATTTACAGTCACTTCCACCATTTTGATATTTTGTCTTTGTAAGTCTTAAACCTTTTTATGACCTTCAATTCATCCATTAATGGTTTATTTCATATTTATTTAATTTCTTTGTATTGTACAACTTTGAATCATTCTCATTTCTTTCTGAATATTTTTTTCAAGTATTTTCTTTGTGGTTACACTGGGGCCAAAATTTCACACCTTTAGTCTATAACAATCATGTTGACTTGATACCAACTTAATTTCTATAACATACATATGCATTGATTTTATTCTCCTCAAACTCCCACCTTTATTTGTACCTATTACAAATTATTTGTTTATGCATGCTATTTCCAATAGCATAGATTTATCATTACTTTATTTTACCTTTGATTTTAGAACCTATAATAAGTAAAAAGTGGAGTTACATATGAAAAAATATGACACAATAGTACTGGCATTTATCATTACTGAAATGGTTACCTTTACTGGAAGTCTTTTTCTTTATGCCATTCTGATCCACTGTCTAGTGTCCATTCCTTTAGTCTTAAGACTTCCCTTTAACACTTCTTAAAGGGCAGGTCTAGTGGTCATGAACTACCTCAGCTTTGTTTATCTGAAATACCTTAAACTCTCCCTCATTTTCTAAAGAAAGCCCTTGCTGGATATAAAATTCTTGGTGGGCAGTTTTTTCCTCTGGGCACTTTAAGTATTTAAACCCACTGCCTTCTTGTAACCATGGATTCTGATGAGAAATTGGCACTTTATTTTATTGCAATTCCCTTGTATATAATGCATTCCTTTTTCTCTTGCTGCTTTCAGAGCTTTCTCCTTGTCCTTGGCATTGAAAATTTGATTTCTAAGTGTCTGTTTGTGGTTCTCTTTGAGTTTATTCTGATAGTAGTTTGTTGGGCTTCTTGAATGTGTATATTCATGTCTTTCATTAAATTTGGGATGTTTCCTGCCATTAATTCTTTGAATATTCCTTCTGACCTGTATTAGTCAGTCAAAGGGGTGCTGATGCAAAATACCAGAAATTGGTTGGTTTTTATAAAGAGTATTTATTTGGGGTAGAGGTCTACAGTTACCAGGCCAAAAAGCATAAGTTTCTTCCCTCACCAAAGTCCATTGCCAGGTGTTGGAGCAACACAGCTGCTGACATTTGCCAGGGTTCAGGCTTCTTGGCTTCCTCTCTTCCCCAGGCTTGCCTCTCTCTGGACTCAGGCTTGCTTTTTGCCACAAGACCAGCTGTAGACTATCAGGCAAATGGCTTGCTTCTCTTCCCAGGGCCTTCTCTCTTTCCTCATGACCAAGCTCCTCTAAATGCTACTTCTCGGGGCTCCAGCTCAATACTGTGCATCACAACTCCAACATCAAAACTACTCCAACACTGTCCTTTGCCATGTCTGTTATCTTTGAGACTCCACCCACCAATGGGTGAGGCTCAATGCCCTACTGATGTGGCCCAGTCAATACCCTAATCATAACTTAATCATGCCCAGATTTACAGACAAGTTTACAAGCATAATCCAATATCTATTTGTGGAATTCATAACTATATCAAACTGCCAAACTGCTACATGACCTTTTTCTCTTTATTTTCCCTCTAGGATTCCCATAATTCCTTTATTGATAAGTTTAATGGACTCCTATAGGTCTCAGGCTCTGGTTTTTTTGTTTTGTTTTGTTTGTTTTTATTCTTTTTCCTACTATGCTTGAAATTTTTCATTTGTTTTGACATCATGATTATTGATTTTTTCTTTTATGAGTAATCTTTTGTGGAAATTCTATAGGGAATTTTTCATTTTACTTATTGTGGTCTTCAACTCCATGATTTATTTTTTATTCCAATTGAGAATCTCAAAGAGATACTCATTGTTCATTCATTGTTTTCCTCATATTCTTTAAAGATTTTTCCATGTTACCTTTATTTCCTTGAGTTTGAAGATGCTTTTTTTTAAGTCTTTGTCTGATATGTCCAAAATGGGGACTTCTTCATTGATGATTTCTGAATTTTTATCTTGTTTTTTTTGGATGGGCCATCATTTCCTGTTCCTTTGTTCATCTATAATCTGTTGTTGCACACTGTAAATTTTAAGTGTTAACTCTGAGATTTACTCCCTGAGTGGACTGAACCTTAAGTTTCTATCCAGCTAATGATATGACAGAGATTTTCTAAAGTTCCAGGAGCTAACAATAATAACAACAATGAAAAAAGGAAACAGCACCATTCATGATCTTTGCAAATTGTCCTTGATTTGGCTGGTGGTTTACATGATGGTTTAGCCCTCCTATCAAGATTAAAAATCCCAGGAAAATGTAAAGTATAGGGTCCTCTGTGTCATATCTGAGCCTGTATGGAAACATGAAATTTGCTTCTTTACCTGGGCTTTTTCTTGCTCAGGGCCATAGGAATTCCTGTGTTTACACTTTATAGGAGATCAAATCCCCCCCATGCTTTCTTTGAAATAGACTTTCCCACCCTCCTCATTGTTCTATCATATGAATTAATGCAGGTAGTCCTTTGCCCCAGGCTTTTCTTCCCTAATTATTTATTTCACTTCTTCAGCTGTCACTAAGCAGCTTCTTTGCCTTCAGGAAAAATTCCAAGAGGGAAAGCTGCTGACTGGTTCTGGATTAAGGCTTTCAGGTTTCCACAGGATAGAGTGGCACTACAGTTTTCACATAGTGGTTATTGTGGTCCATATGGCACAGGGTCAGTGACCTAAAGTGGAAGAACAGTCTTGCTCAAAAACATGCTAGGGAGGGTGTGGAGGAAGCACTAGAAAGTGGATGACAAACTTCACCTACCATTTTTTCAGGCTGTTTTTTTTTTTTTTGATTTGGTGCTTTCCCAGTTACTGTTACCTTCTATGTGTTTTCTAGAGTTTTCAGGAAAATGACTTTGCAAGTTTTGGCTTGTTTTTCAAAGAATCTGTGGTAAGACAGCACTCTGGTCTTGTGTAGTACCACTTTGACCAACTTAAACAGGAACAGTTCTTTCATATAAAATGGCTTATGTGATGGTGAGGCTAATGTGTCAACTCAGCAGGTAATTTTGCCCATTTGTTTGGTCAAAGTAGCACTGGGATAATTGTAATACAAGGATATTTATGGACTTTAGTCATCAGTGAGTTTACTGAATTTACTGAATAGATAACATACAATCAACCAGGGAGATTGCCATCAGCAATGGGTGACATTTTATCCAATCAGTTGAATGCCTTAAAAGGGAAGTGATTTCAGCAGTCAGAGAGAATTTTCTAGCTCATCTTTGGACAGCCAACATCTCCTGGGAACTCATGAACGACCTTCATCCCTTCATCAGACCTTCATTGGAGCCTCTGTATTGCAGTCTGCCTGTGGAATCTAGACTTGTGCTTCCCTCAGTCATGTGAGAGAATTTTATAAATTCTATTTTATAAAATGCTATTTACAGATATATCCTGTTGATTCCATTTCCCTGGAGAATCCTGACTAATACATCCCACTTCTGGTACCAAATTCTGTTTTAATCAGCCAAAGTGGTGCTAATCCAAAATATCAGAAATCTGTTGATTCCATTTCCCTAGAGAATCCTGACTAATACATCCCACTTCTGGTACCAAATTCTGTTTTAATCAACCAAAGTGGTGCTCATCCAAAATATCAGAAATCTGTAGGCCTTTACAATGGGTATTTATTTAGGGTAAAATGTTACAGTTACAACACCCAAAGTCTATTGCCACATGTTGAAGCAAGATGGTGGGTGATGTCTGCAAGGATTCAACCTTACTTTTTCTTTCTAAGGCCCTGTGGTCCCATTTTCTTCCTATCTCAGTTGTAGGTGGGCATAGGTCTCATCTATCTTCCTCTGGGACTTATTTCTTTCTGGACACAGCTGCTCTGGTCTTTTAAAAAGGTCAGCTGTAAATCATCAGGGCTGCATCTCTCTTCCTGGGGCTGCAGAATTCTCTGTGTATCTTCTCTTTTTTTCTACTTCTGTGGGAGAGTCTCTTTCATCAGCCTTCAAAGGGGGCTAGGACTCCATGCTGAGTACATTAGCAAAGGAAATTGTGGGATGAAACAGCTAGGATGTCATGTTTGGAATGGCAGAACATCTGTGGATGCCTAAGGCCCCATTGGGCTGGAAGCCAGCAAAATTCCAGGCAGAAATTACAACAATGTGAGAGGATTTGAGAAGAGAACTGAAAAGTGTTCTAACATTTCTTGTGAAAAATAAAACTGTTTACAGTAATGACCAATGAACTACAATCTTAATGTTTCTTTTAACTGTGAAGAATAATGTTTTATCATATAAAAGCCATTTTCTGTGTTTAAAGGCTTTTAGAGGAAAATATATTCTTTTGGATTCTGTATTTTGTGGAAATTGTTCCTTAGAGGAAAGGGACTCAGAAATGATTTTCTACTTGTACTGCATGCGTTCAGATTGGAAAAGGGAAAAATTTTATTGAGAAAGTTAAAATACTCATAATAATAATAACTGCTATTCATGTAACTTCACCATAGGCAGATAGAGCATTTGTCTGTTTATGTTGTGGAGAAGGAAGAGTAAATGAAATTCAGTAAGATATCCTAATTACCTTATATTCATAAGGTGAGGCATATATTTCATTTTGACTCATTCCATATCCATGCCAATCTCCTTGTAAACAGGAGTCTTAGTATTACAGAGAATGCACAGCTAAACACTGCATTTCACAGAATCCCTTGCAGGTAAAATTCCACCAATTTCCTAGGATCCATGGAAGTGTTTGCCCAACATGACATAAGGAAGAAGTGAGTAATATGAGATAGCAATGGCCTGTCAGGAGACCTGATGTCAAATGAGTACCATTGGAGATATGTTTAATTGGTTCCTCCAAAGTCTATGGTGGTGGAAGCTTTTTCCTGATGTTGGAATTCTTCAAATATAGCAAATGCTCTGGGGTCTGTTAAATTCAGCAGCAGCAGCTTCCTCAGCAGGCCAATTCTGTGATGTGTTTCTGGATCTGAACTTAAGAGGGTAGCCTGGAGCCTGCTCTTGTAGGTCAACTAATGATTTGATTCAAAAAATGATTTTGAATTGTGCACTAAAATATGTTGAAAGTGATAAAATGAGACAGAGTGACTGTGAAAGAAGTGGAAGTTTAGGGGACAGTCTGGTTGTGCAATGGGTAAAAATTGACTAGCTCAGAGACCGTGTAAGAATTGGAAATTTAATAGGTTGAGGTGTGTGCAATACATAAATGTAATATCACACATTGGGGTTGCAAGAATGATAGGATAATTGAAAACCTGGATTTCAAAAGGTCATAGATGATGCAGAAAGAATGTTCAACAGGTGCTGTTTAGTTACTTGCAGCAGCTGTGCAAAGAGAAATAGTTGAGTGGCTTAGGGTGGGTGTGTAATGAGTAAAATTAAGGAAACAATAAGGTTATGCAACAGGTGTCATTGAATAGCATCGAGTTGAGTAGCATACAGTGGATTGTAAAGAGGGAAATACAATGGCACAGAATGGGTTTGCAAATCATGTAATTTTCTGGTGTACATTGCATATGCAAGAAGTAAAAGGTTAACTTTTACTTGCACACTTGAGTGTGCAAGGAGTGAGAGAGGGATAGCATAGAATGGGTGTGTTCTGAATGTTTCTTAAATAACACACAGCAAAGTGTGCATATTCAATGAATGGAAGGCATAGCACAGCTTTGCTGTGCAAAGGGTGTTAGTTGAATAATGTAAGCAGGTGTGCCAAATGGAAGTACCATTGAGAACACTTGTGCAAGGCATGTAAGCTGAAAAGTGGGTTGCAAAGTGTGATGACTGAATAGCAAAGAGTGTGTGTGCATGGATTAGTGGATGGAATAATCCTAGCTCTCTAATGAGTGTAAGGGGCATAGCATAAAGATGGAGTGCAGTGATTTTAAGTTGGATGGTTTATAGCAAATGAA